>ML851960.1:0-20803 GCA_009831015.1 Picea engelmannii
GTCCAAGGGGAAGAGTTTACCCATGTCTATTAAACCCAAACCCTTTTCTTTATAAATTCCCACATTTTGTTTCTCGAAACTACAAAATTTGAAATATGTCAAATCTTACCCAAAATGTCATCAACTATCACCTTGAATCACCTAGACATCAATAAAATGATGACTAAACCAATGAACATTCCCACATCATAAGTCATGAACTCTTATATTGTAACATCCCCATTTTCAAACCCCAAACTAAAGATGTGTATTGTAAATGTAATGTATGGTCGAGGGCCAAGCGATGTAATTTGTAAATGATGTTAATTGAATATAAAAATAAAATGTATTGCATCCTATAGATGTAAACAGATGAAGATTTGGGGGCTTAGTTTCCATAGGAGAGGGAAGGGGTCCAAGGGGAAGAGTTTACCCATGTCTATTAAACCCAAATCTTTTTCTTTCTAAATTCCCACATTTTGTTTCTCGAAACTACAAAATTTGAAATATGTCAAATCTTACCCAAAATACCATCAGCTATCACCTTGAATCACCTACACATCAACAAAATGATGACCAAACCAAGGAACATTCCCACATCATAAATCATGAACTCTTATACTGTAACATCCTCATTTTCAAACCCCACACTAGAGATGTATATTGTAAATGTAATGTATGGTCGAGGGCCAAGCGATGTAATTTGTAAATGATGTTCATTGAATATATAAATCAAATGTATTGCATGCTACATATGGACATAGATGGAGATTTGGGGGATTATTTTCCATAGGAGAGGGAAGGGGTCCAACGGGAAGAGTTTACCCATGTCTATTAAACCCAAACCCTTTTCTTTCTAAATTCCCACATTTTGTTTCTCAAAACTACAAAATTTGAAATATGTCAAATATTACTCAAAACGCCATCATCTATCACCTTGAATCACCTACACATCAACAAAATGATGATGAAACCAATGAACATTCCCACATCATAATTCATGAACTCTTATATTGTAACATCCTCCTTTTCAAACACCAAATTAGTGATGCATATTGTAAATGTAATGTATGGTCGAGGGCCAAGCGATGTAATTTGTAAATGATGTTAATTAAATATATAAATAAAATGTATCGCATGCTACAGATGAACACAAATGGATATTTGGGGGCTTATTTTCCATAGGAAAGTGATGCAGACCCCCCTTCTCTCCTCGGGGTTGCGCGACCTCCTGGTCAAGGATATTCAACTATCTCAATTGTATTAGCTCCTCTAGGCCTTGTTGGCCCCAAACTGAATTAAACATGGGCCCTTTTGTCACCTTAGGCGCAGGTTATATGGAACCCGCGACCCCTTTCCTTAGCTATTTAAAATCTTGAAATTTTGGGTAGCTCCTTTACGCTAGCCCTTCTCCACATGAAACCTTGGCTATGACCCAGAGCTTAATCCTTTGAGCGCTTTGTAACTTTGGGTTTCATCACTCTTAGCAATAGCTGCACCCTTTTCATCCGAACCCCGAATCGTGAACTCGTCTGGGCAGATCTATGATTCTCGTCTCTCCCCCAGCCAACGACTATGATTCATTCGGACTCCGGTCTTTGGATTTCCGCACGTCTCGACACTCCTCTTCTTTGAAGTATTCCGTACCTTGAATCTTAGATCAAGCACTGCGTGCCTCTCTTGATCGATGACTGAGATTCATCCCTTAATCTTCCTCAGGCGATCTCTCTTTCCCCTTAGCTATTCTTTGAATCCCATGAACTAGTGATGCATGTCCTTATAGATCGATGGTTGGGATCTCTTTGCCACTTCGAACTTCGATGTTTTTCACCCTTATACAACCCAACCCTTCCGAGTTATGAATTCCCGAAAGAACTTATGGCTAACCACCGCACAACTTCTCCCAGATCAGACGGTCTGGAATGATTCTGCTTCTCTTGGGTGGATCTTGATCCTCACTTTTGAAAAAACCTTAAAGGCTCCTACCCTTTGAAGATTTCTCCCATTAAATTTTTGGATCTTGTCTTCCTCCGAATATTTAACTCTTTAAAGGGTTTTCTTCAACACTTAGTCGGATTTTGGATCTATGCACACCTTGCAAAATACCTTCACTCACACTTCTGTGAGCAACCTCTTGAGCTACTCCTTCTGAGCTTCTGGTTCAAAAACTTTGTCGACACACTCCTTGCGGATGATATGAACACTCTGTATACAAATTCAACATTATCTCTCCTGAGCTCTGAGTCGAATCAAACTCTATCAACGCACTCCTTGCGGATAATACACACTCCTTGCGTAAGCTCGTGGGAGAGAAACAAGTGAAACTTATCTAATGTTTCACAGATTCATACATTCGATAGTATAACTCATACATTCATGAAACACAAAATAACATAAAATATTTAAGAAACAGTAACACCACACATTTGGATCAATATCCCTATGTTATCTTCATTCAAATGTAAAATGACTACAACTATGATAGAACAAAAATAACTAAAATTCAGTAACAACTAAATCACAACAATCTCCTACTAATTTGCAGCTACCATCATATCCAGTAGTCTAATCTCCAGCAGCCTCATTTGGGCATATAACACCTCTACTTCTACCAGAGGGTTCCTAGGGTTCCCTCCAACTCCCTATCTTCTCTAAGTAAAAACTAACTACTCCTTAAGCATCGTTACAGTAAAGTCTAAGAGTGAAACTCCCAGATCTCTCGTGATTGTTCAGCTTCCAGTGTTTTGATCTTCTTCATTTTTCAATCCGTTCAAAAAAACTATTTGTAGGAAACGTCAGCATTTAAGATTCCAAAATGATTCAAAAATCATGCTAGGGCACTGAGTTGTCTCTCCATGTGTGCTTTACTGATGATTCTCCTGCATCATACTCCCCTAGACAAAAATTCATGCACTCATGTCCATGAGCTCCTACACTGAATTCCCATGCTTCTGGATATCATCTTCATTTACCCAACTGGCATCTTCTATTGGGTGTCCTTTCCACTTTACCAAATACTCCAAATAATTCTTTCTCCTGGTCTTCTTACTGATACTCTGATCAATGATCTTTTCCATCTGTGGATTTTCTTCTACAGGCATCTGCTTCTCCCACTGAACCTCTGGTTGGTATTCTGATCTTTTTTTTTCATCTTCCCTGTAAGGATACAGGTATGAAACGTTAAATATGGGTGATATACCCACATCCTCTACCAACTCTATCTCATAAGAATTGGCACCAAATTTCCTTAGGATCTTGCATGGTCCTATCTTCTTCAACTTCAATTTGTTATATTTTCCTCTTGGGAACCTTTCCTTCCTGAGGTGTGCTAAATTGAAGTTATCTCCTATGTTGATCAACTCTTCGTTTATACTCTTTGTTGTTTTTCTACAATTTCTCTTTGATTATATTATGAAGCTTCTACATTTCTGCAATGAATTCTTCTGCTCTAGCGCTTCTGAATTCATTTTGCTCTAGGTCTCTCAATTCTAATACTCCTCTTGGCTTCATTATGTGCACTATCTGGAATGGACTCTTTCCCGTACTTTTTTTTACTGAGTCATTGTATGCAAAGTCTGCTTGTGACATAATTTGATCCCACTGGCTATGATGTTCAGTGAACAAACTTCTCAGCAAATCTCTTAAACTCTGATTTACCACCTCAATTTGTCCATCCGTTTGAGGGTGATATGTTGAACTAAAGGAAAATTTTGTCCCCATATTCTTCTATAATGTTCCCCAGAAATGACCAACAAACTTAGTGTCCCTATCTGAGACGATACTCTTGGGAATCCCATGAAGTCTCACAACTTCCTTGAAAATAAAATTTGCAATGTGTGTTGCATCTCTAGTCTTCTGGCATGGGATAAAGTGTGTCATATTTGAGAATCTATCAACTACAACAAATATGGATTCACTTCCCCTTTGGGTTCTTGGAAATCCCAACACAAAATCCATGCTTATTTCATCCCAAGGCCTATCTGGAATAGGCAGTGGCTGATGCAATCCAATGTTTTGTTTCTTTCCCTTTGCATATTAGCAAATATTACATTTGTTTACAAACTTCTTCACCTATGCTCTCATACCTGGCCAATAGTATGAATTGTTCAACTATGAAATGTTTTCTTCAAGGATTGAATTATTGCATAAAATTCCTTATCATATGTGGAGTACTTTTTATTAGCATCATTAATCTTCTCACTGAAATATGCAACAGGTCTATTATCTTGGCTCAAAACTGATCCAATTGCAACTCCACTAGCATCACATCTCACTTGAAATGTCTTCCTGAAATCTGATAAGACCAAAATCGGTTGTTCGGTTATCTTCTCCTTCAATATATTGAATCTTTTCTCAGCCTCTTATGTCCATTTGAAAGAATTATGTCTTTTCTTCATCGTATCCATCATCTATGCACCAATCCTGAAATTTCTAATGAACTTCCGATAGAAAATCGCTAATCCATGGAATCTTCTCACCTCAAATATACTCCTTGGTGATGTCCATCTCTAATTTCTATCACCTTCTCGGGATCCATATTCAATTCATTCGAAGAGATCACAAAACCCAAGTAAATGAGTTTTTTCTTCATAAAAGAGGATTTCTTTAAATTTATCAGCAGCTTCTCCCACTGCAACCTCCTCATCACTAATTTTAAGTGCCTCAGATGCTCTTCTTCATTTTTACTAAAGACTACTATATCATCTAGATATACAATCACAAACTTACCAATGAAATATTTCAATACCTCATTCATCAATATCATAAAAGTACTTGGGGAATTTGTCAATCCAAATGGCATAACAAGCCACTCATACAACCTTTAATTTGTCTTGAAGGTTGTTTTCCATTCATCACATTCTCTCATCCTTATCTGGTGATATCCACTTTTCAAATCTATCTTTGAAAAAAAAAATTGCTCCACTTAAACAATCCATTAAATCATCCATCCTTGGCAAAGGAAATTTGCACTTGATGGTGATCTTGTTTATGGCTCTTGAGTCTGTACACATTCTCCATCCTCCATCCTTATTCAGACTCAACACATTTGGTACTACACGTGGACTCAAGCTTTCTCTAACCAATCCCTTGTCGAATAAATCGTGTACTTGTCTTTTTACCTCCTCATTCTCTTGAGGTGTCAATATGTTTGTTTCTTTTTTCAGCAGACTTGATCCTGGTATTATATCAATGGGATGATTGATACTCTTGATGGGTGCCAATGAATTAGGTAACTCATCCACTACCATGTCAGCAAAATTCTCCAACAGCTCCTGAACTTCCTCAATAAAATCATCCATAGAAGTACTTGTAAGGACAACTCTGGGTTTCCTCACCACAATAAACTGCATCTCATGTTCCTTTTTAACTTCACTCAGGAGTTCCTTCCCACTCATGAGAAGTATACGTGTGTTGGCTTCTTCCTTTACTTTATTCTCCTCTATTGGAAAAAACATGTGTGTCCTACCATTCTTCTCCAAAGTATACATATTTTTTCTCCCATCATGAATGACATTCCTATCAAATTTCCATGGTCCCCCTAACAAAACATGACACACATCCATGGGAATCACATCACACTGAATTTCATATCTACATCCTCCTATTTTAAATTCAATGAGGCATTGTTTAGTGACCATTACCTGGTGTCCTTTCTGCAACCATGAGACTTTATATGTCTTTAGGTGTGCAGTTGTCTCCAACTCCAATTTCTCCACCATCTTTGTGGATACTAAATTAACAGTGCTCCCATTGTCAATTATCACTTTGCATACCCTATCTTTAGTTTTGCAAGAAGTCTTGAACAAACTGTTCCTCTGCACTGGATTTTCAACCTCTGGTTTTGGATTCAAGAGAAACTTCTTCAACATCAGAGATCTTCCATCTTCTGCACCTTCTTCTTCAACATTCAGCTTATGTGCTTCTGAAATGTGATCTTCACCTCCTTCTTTCTTTTTCTTGGAACATTCCCAAGACATGTGTCATGTCTTTCCATAGGAATAACGCCTTACCTCTCCTCCTCTGCCTCTAGGAAAATAATTTATTCCACCACTCTGTCTCCCTTGGGAACTTCCTCCTCTTTCCGAGTGATTATGTGGTTTTTCATACTCACCCTTGGGCTTCTATATCTTGTCCTGTACAATTCCCTTACCTTTATTTAGGCTTCTTCCTCTGCCTCGATGGCTCTATTTCCTGTCCAACTTCTCTTCTTCCTTCAGTATAATCGGATAAACATAATCCATTGTCCTCACTGTCATCATGTTTATTTCATCCTAGATCTCATACCTCGGGCCATTTATATACCTGGAAAATTTTTCATCATCTTTCTCCCTCTGTCCATTTCTGATGTTCAACTTGTAAAACTCCTCTGTGTACTCTTTCATTGTCATTCCCTTATGTCTCAGGTTCTGTAACCTCCTGAACAAATTTATCTGATAATCCTTGGGTATGACCTTAGCCTTCAGCTTGGCTAACATTCTATCCCAAATCTTAATCTTTTGCTTACCTTTGCTTCGTCTATCAGCCTACAATTCATCCCACCATATCGTTGCATGTCCATTTAATTTGGTGACAGCATGTCTCACCTTCTTCTCCTCATCGACGTATTCATAGTCGAAATACTTATCCATTTCTCGTATCCAATCAAGCAATTCTTCAATGTCTAAGTTACCTCCATACATCGAGATGTCTATATTTGCTCTAGCTCCCAATTTGACAACCACTTTCAGCAAGCATTCCTCGGAAACATCTTCTCCTGCAGCTTATTCAACCTATGTTTCTTCTCTTTCTACATCACTAACATCTCCAGCATCAGGTGCTCTCCTTTGCATTGTCTCCATCGCATCCAACCTTGCACAAAGTTCTCCCATTTCTCTTTCTACAACTCGATTTGCTACAGACGGCTATGCACGTCTTCTAGTCGGCATTGTGTTGATGTATCTGATACCACTTGATGATATCAACCTACTTCTTTGTCTCCTCTTCCTATAGAAATCAATTATGTGGCTCTGATACCACTTGATGCAGACCCCCCTTCTCTCCTCGTGGTTGTGCGACCTCTCAATCAAGGATCCTTAACTATCTGAGTTAGATTAGCTCCTCTAGGCCTTGTTGGGCCCAAACTAAATCAAACACAAACCCTTTTGTCACCTTAGGCACAGGTTATATGGAACCCGCGACCCCTTTCCTTACCTCTTTAAAATCTTGAAATTTTGGGCATTAGCTCCTTTACACTATCCCTTCTCCACATGAAACCTCGGCTATGACCCGTGGCTTAATCACCTAAGCACTTCGTAACTTCGGGTTTCGACGTTCTTAGCAACAACTGCACCCTTTTCATCCGAACCCCAAATCACGAACTCGTCTAAGCAGAACTACGGTTCTCGTCTCTCCCACAGCCAACGGCTGTGATCCATTCAGACTCCAGTCTTCGGGATTTCTGCATGTCTCAACACTCCTCTTCTCTGAAGTATTCCATACCTGGAATAGTATATCAAGTGTTGTGTGCCTCTCTTGATCGATGGTTGATATTTGTCCCTTACTCTGCTTCGGGTAATCTCTCTTTCCCCATATCTCTTCTTTGAATCCCATGAACTGGTGATGTGTGTCCTTACAGATCGATGGTTGGGATCTCTTCATCGCTTCAGACTTCGACGTTTTTCACCCTTCTACAACCCAACCCTTCTGATTTACGAATTCCTGAAAAAACTTACAGCTAACCACCGCACAACTTCTCCTGGATCAAACGGTCTGGAATGATTCCTCTTCTCTTGGGTGGATCTTGATCGTCACTTTGGAAAAAAACTTAAAGGATCCCCCCCTTTGAAGATTTCTCCTATTAAATTTTTGGAGCTTGTCTTCCTCCGAATCTTTAACTCTTGAAAGGGTTTTCTTTGAAACTTAGTCGGATTTTGTATTTGTGCATGCCTTGAAACATACCTTCAGTCACACTTCTGTGAGAAACCTCTCAAGCTACTCCTCCTGAGCTTATGGTTCAAAAACTCTATCGACACACTCCTTGCAGACGATATGCACACTCTGCATACAAATTCCATGTTATCTCTCCTGAGCTCTGAGTTGAATCAGACTCTGTCAACACACTCCTTGCGGACAATACACATTCCTTGTGTAAGCTCATGGGAGAGAAACAAGTGAAACTTATCTAATGTTTCACAGATTCATACATTCGACAGTATGACTCATACATTCATGAAACACAAAATAACAGAAAATATTTAAGCAACAACACCACACACTTGGATCAATATCCCTCTGTTATCTTCATTCAAATGTAAAATGAATAAAACTATGATAGAACAACAATAACTAAAATTCAGTAACAACTAAATCACAACAATCTCCTACTAATTTGCAGCTACCATCGTATCCAGTAGCCTAATCTCCAGCAGCCTCATTTGGGCATACAACACCTCTACTTATACCAGAGGGTTCCTAGGGCTCCCTCCAACTACCTATATTCTCGAAGTAAAAACTAACTACTCCTTAAGCACTGTTAGATTAAAGTATAAGAGTGAAACTCCCAAATATCTCGCGATCGTTCGGCTTCCAGCATTTTGATCTTCTTCAGTTTTCAATCCGTTCAAAAAAATGATTTGCAGGAAATGTCAGCGTTTAAGATTCCAAAATGATTCAAAATGCGTGCTAGGGCGTTGATTTGTCTCTCCACGTGTGTTTTACTGATGATGCTCCTACATCATAAAGGGAAGGGGTCCAAGGGGAAGAGTTTACCCATGTCTATTAAACCCAAACCCTTTTCTTTCTAAATTAACCTTAGTATGAACCTTCCATTTTCAGATTGAGTGTTTCCAAATCCAATCAAAACATGTTGGGTGTAGAAGTCATATCCCATATTTATTGGAAGCATGGGAATGAAGTACAATCAACATTGGGAAGAGTGAGCATTCAACTATCTTAGGAAAAGAGAGGAAATTTGTACGGGTAGAGGGCAGAATTAGTCATTCACATTTTTGGATGGAGAGTGGTTTTTACATGGATACTTTTGGACATGAAGAGATTTTTGAGTGTTGAATATTTAAGGAAACCATAGTGGGCATGTATGGTGGTTGTTTGGAGCTGTGATTTCATGAGAAAAGAGGTTGTGGGCCTAAGAACAATAATCTATTTGAAAATTTTCAAGAGGAGCAAGCATTTTGTTGTTGTGTGAATTCATGTGGAAGTTGTAGAATTCCTGAGGTCCCAACAAATATATTTCATGTCCAACCTATGTTGGAATCCCTAGAGGGGATTGGGAAGGCTTGAGGGACTTTGAGCAGTGAAGGGGGATCTCATCCCTGGGTTGTGCAGGTTGTGGGGAAGAGAGTTGGTGGACTAGAATTAGTTGTGGGGATTAACTGTAAAGAGGGGGGCTTTATCCAACATTAGGGACCACTGTCTCTTCTGGATTCAAAGCCCAATCTTGGGGGTGACTTTCTGTTGAGAACTGGAACAACAAGTCTATGGTTGGGAGGAGCGTTCGTCCTTTGCATTTGGTTCCATATTTCATAAGATGAGTGTTATTGTTTACTATGTTTATTCATGTTATATGGCTAAATGTGTTTAGTTTCTGTTGTGCATATTTGTGTTCTTGCATTTACATTTTTAATTAGCATGGGTCATTGCATAAGATTGAATGTCATGTTGTGTGTTTTATTTACACATCTAGACTTGGTATCATATTTGTTTTTGTAATTAGGTCGTTTTACCTGTAGCATGACCCATCTTGAGACTGGATGTGTTACATATACCATGTTAAAAAAATAAAAAATAAAATTATCATACAAATGAACACATACACAATTTAATTGTAAAAACATACACAATTTTATCGTAAAAAAACCTAATGGGAAAATTCATTCTCAAAACTTTTCTCTTCTCTTTTATATCACTTAAAAAAAGGCATGTAGTGCTCTCCTCTTTACACAAATATTCTCATGATCAAGTGAACCTTAGGGTTTTCCTCCCTTTTTATAGGCTTTTTACTCAAACGTGATTATTGTTGAAATTTTACTTATACATATAGCAATTACGGTTCTTCTTTATTATTACAATCATTTAGCACATTAGATGTATAAATAAGATCATTGAAAGAGAGGAAATCACATAAACAATAGAGACACACAGATTATCCTAGGAAACCCTCATGGGGAAGAAAACCCAGCAAAAGATTCCTCAATATAGATAGACCAAAAAAAAAGCAAAAGATCCTCCTCTACTCCTTCACTAGGAAAGAGTAGTGCACCACTTAACTAAGAGATACCAAGAGATAGACCAAAAACCTCCTTGACGTCACCCTCATTTGCAACAGATACTCCTCCAAGACTTGTGCACTTTTTCCTCTTGTTGCAGAGCACATGAGTGAGTGTGAAAATGAGGTACTATCTTCCTTTATAAATAGTAGTTTAGCCTCCCTTAATTAGGTCTGAGATGACCTGTCACTTTACCCTTTTAATTTACATTTAATTATAAAGGAACAACAGGGATGACTTTTACAAAGGCACAATACGGCATAATTAATAAATATAATATAACAATATTATTCAACACTCCCTCTTAGGTAGAATATTCTTTGAAGTTACAATATTTCAACACTCCCCCTTAACAAGAAGGGTATTCTACTGAAAACATCAATAACAATTGACTAGACTCAATACATCATCAATAGGAGGGGACATCGTCATCAGCATCGGGAACACTGTCGGTCATATCTATAGGTCATCAGAATTTTTTCTCATCATCAACATCAGTAGAAAATGAACGTCATCATCATCTACAGCGTGGAGTTGGAGTAAAATCATCATCAACAACATGAAGTTGGAACATCAACATTATCAATAGAACGAAGTTGGAACAAAAAAATCAATAGCATGAAGTTGGAATAACAACATCATCAACAGCATCAAATTGGAACATCAACATCAATATGTGGCAACAGAATGAGGCAGGTGCATCAACAACAACATTTATGGTACTCTAACAGATCGTCCTTATCGGACCTTTGGGATTTTCCCAGGAATCATAAGATTCCCTATGATATAGAATCCTAACTGAGCTACCACTACTGACCACAGCTGGAATATACATGCACATGTACTCTAATAGATCGTCCTTACTGGACCTTTGAGATCTTCCCATGGATGATCAGTCCCCTAGGATATAAAATCCTAATTGAGCTACCTGTTGTTGGTTAGGATACCATAGTATCATTAGCATCACTCCCCCTTTCGAGGGAGGTCCTTTTGGAATAAACTGAGATTGTCTCGGAAGTACTCAAACTTCACACGAGATAGAGGCTTAGTCAACACATATGCAACCTGCTCATCTGTGCCAACATATTGGAGCTTTATATCTCCCTTCTGCACCATGTCACGAATGTAGTGATACTAGATATTTATGTGATTTTTCTTATCATGGAACATTGGGTTCTCTGTCATCTTTATGAAACTATGGTTATCACATAGAATCATGGTATCTTCCACCTCCATATCGAATAGAATTGTCAACAACTTCTGAATCCATATGGCTTCACAATTGGCAAACCATGCTCCAATGTACTCCACTTCTTCCATACTAAGAGAAATATTGGATTGCTTCCTTCTTTCCACGAAGTCATCACTGACCCTAAATTGAAACAACATCCTGAAGTGCTTTTTATGTCTAAAGAACTTCCATCCCAATCTGAATCAGTATATCCATACAATTTGAAGTCACAATCTCCAGTATAACAGATGTCATAGTCCAACGTCTCCTTAAGGTATCTCAGCACATGCTTTGAACCTACAAGGTGAACATGTATGGGATCCACCAAATACTGACTCAAGGTGTTCACGGCAAAGCATATATCTGTTCTGGTATTCATCAGATACATCAATGAACCAATCATTTGTCTGTATAGAGTAACATCAATTATTTATGATGAAGTATCAACCAATAACTTCATATTTGTCTCCATAGGAGTGGACATGGCTTTGCATTCCATGATGTCGAATCTCTTCAGAATTTTCACAACATACTTTCCTTGATTAAGTAAAATCACTTCTGGGCTCTGCCATACTTCAAGACCTAAAAAATGGTGCATCGGGCCTAGGTCCTTCATTTCAAATTCAGCGGCAAGATTATTCTTACAATTTTTTATTAGCTTTTCTTCATCTGTCAAGAATAAGTCATCCACATATAGAAGCAATATAATTGGTCCATCATTCTCAATCTTGAAGTAAAGGTTGGGATCAACTTTACTCTTAGTAAATCCCAAGCTCATCAGAAAACTATCAATCCTGCCATTCCAAGCTCTTGGATCTTGCTTCAAATTGCAGACATGAGTCTTCTTGTCCTATATTTCAAAACCAAATTTTCACATCACATTGTACCAACCTGGTACACTTTCTCAGTTGCAACTCAATCTGCATAATCAAGTGTTGGTTCTATGTTCTTTCTGCAAATCATTATTTGTCTCACTTCCTAAGAGTATGTCCTCTACTTTTTATGAAATTGTTCCTTCTAGAACCAGGACTCTACACATGCAGCTGGTATTTCTGAAGTTGAGAATGACTAATCTATTCTCACAGTAGTTGTTGAATTCTGAGAGTAGCTCCTCTACTCCATCGCGGCAACAACTTCATCTGAAATTGAGAGTTTTTCAATGACTGACATTGAGGGTAGCTTTTCTTCTTTCATGGAGGTAACTCAATATCAAATACAGGGACTGTTCCCTCTGAATCTCATACTATATCGAAATCATGGTTTTTCTTCCTGTCTTCATGAATAATGGAACTATTCCTTTTATTACTGGAGAAAGTGTCTCGTCGTAGTCTTCTCCCTCTTGCTGTGAGAATCCTCTGGACACAAATTAGGCTTTGTACATTTATATACTATTATCTGCAACATGGTTGATCTGTTAGATCAATATTGGAAGTCACCAGTGAATTCCCTTTTGGTCTTGAGGAAAAATCCATATCTCAGTTATTATGATTGGCTTCCTCCTCTGTCATTGAAACAAGGGAAGCTTCTCAAGAGATTTCATGTCTCCTAAAGATCTTTGAAGATATGACCTAGTATTCTCAACTCATGGAATATGTATGCTAGTCCTAGAAGATGTCTATGTTTCCCATCTGATCCTTTCTAAGATCAGGCTTACTCTGAGTCTTGATTTATTCTAAGTCTACAAAAAATTCATAGTCTCTGCAAGATATACTTGGTATTGAATACCAAGTCTTAATATAAAAATTTGAGTCATACTTCAAACGAATTATTCTTCATGTCAAGGTGTCTTCATTATCCATTGACCAAGTCTATTGTGAGTTCTACTATAATGTTCAACCATCTTTGGAGCCTTTTGCTCCTTACAATCAATCTCCATATGAGATACTATGTATCTCAAAAGTAGCTTCTTCTTCATATTCTTTGGTACATGGATGTATACGATCATGTATACAACTTGGATAGTCTTCTCCATGTCTCATCTAATATATTTTCTCCTGCAATCATCACTATATATCCCTTAGGTTTATCACCTGTGACCTGCCCAGAATAAGAACAAGGGAGAAACAGTAGACAAGAATAATACTCTTTATAATAATAATAAAACAATAGCGATCATAATCGTCACAGTAGATCCTTTAGAGCTATCACTTGTGACCTACCTGAAACAAGGGTAAAAAGTACAAAATACAATAATAAGGAATGAAGGAAACACTCTTCTAGTGATGTGATCAATCATTCCTCCATGGTAACCTGGAAACAAAACAAGAAGTTTATACCATAGTAGATGTTAGTTATATCTAGTGAATGATTACAGTAAGCATTTATCTCAACGGTGCTCACATGCTACAAACTATTCAATTATAAAACCTTTCAAATATTTCTATCACAACTATAGTGTTTAACAGTTATCAAACTTGATATGTGTAAATTTGAATCTTATCAAACCTGGAGTCTTGTCCACGAGAATGAGTGTTGTTGTTTTTCTTCCAAGTCTCCTTCACTCAAGATGACAAGTATTATCTTCAATCTGTCCTCTGTACTAAGATAATATGCTTTCTTAACTGAAATCTGAGTTAGAGAATAAAATCTATAATCTCAACCTTAATCAATCTAATACTTTTGACTTTAATTTTGACCAATGGTTAGTATGATGGTCATAACTTCAACAAATCAAAATAAAAATTAGATGTTCATAAGATCATAACAAATAGAGGCACATTAAATTGATCAAACCTAAGCTGCATTATTCCTCTGAATGTGATGGATCTGAGATCCCTCTCAATATATGATTGTTGTTTAGACAAAAGATCCTTTCTCATGAAAATACCCTTTAAAAATAATGATACAGTTTAAACACATGTTAGTACATACCTTTGATAGTATCGATAGGTAAGGATCACTAGGACAATAAAATCAGTCCCAACACTTCACAAAAAACTTTCACTGCAACTGGTGTTGCAACTGGCATGAAGGAACTGGTACGAAGGAATTGGCACTACAACTACAATTGATACTACAACTGCAAATGCAACTGGTACTGCAACTGCAACTGGTATTGCAACTACAACTTAGGGTTTTATGAGGAAACCCTAATTTCTCAAACTTTAAATTTTAGAATTATGATCCAGGGACTAGATGCACTGTCATAGGGTGAGTTCCTAGGTGTGGTTACATTCTCCAACGTCCTCCTCAAACAAGGAAAACGTCACACTTAGGGTTTATGAAGAAACCCTAATTTTGCAGCAACTGCAATACTGAAAATGAATCTTGGAGAGGGTGCATTGAAGCTAGCCACTTCTTATAAAATATGAGTTGGTCTCTTTCAGGCCTACTCTGATACCATGTTGATGTTTTACTTATACAACTAGCAATTACGGTTTTTCTTTATTATTACAATCATTTAGCACATTAGTTGTATAAATAAGATTACTGAAAGACAGGAAATCACAGAAACAATAGGGACACACACATTATCCTAGAAAACCTTCATGGGGAACAAAACCCAACAAAAAAATCCTCAATATAGATAGACCAAAAACAAAGCAGAAGATCCTCCTCTACTCCTTCACTAGGAAACAGTAGCACACCACATAACCAATACATACCAAGAGATAGACCAAAACCCTCCTTAACGTCACCCCCACTTGCAGCAGCTACTCCTCCAAAAATTGCGCACTTTTTCCTCTTGTTGCAGATCACATGAGTGAGTGTGAAAATGAAGTGCTAGCCTCCTTTATAATATTATTATGGCCTCCCTTAATGAGGTCTAGGCCGACCTATCACTTTACCCTTTTAATTTACATTTAATTGTCAAGGCAGAAAAGGGCCAACTTTTACAAAGGCACAATATGGCCTAATTAATAAATCTAATATAACAATATTATTCAACACTCCCTCTTAGGTAGAATATTCTTCGAAGTTACAATATTTCAACAATTACACCAATAGTCTCATGATCAAGTGAACCTTAGGGTTTTCCTCTCTTTTTATAAGTTTTTTACTCAAATGTGAGCCATTGATCTAGTATCAACAGTAGATTTATTCATTCATTGATTTATCCTAAACATGTAACCTAGACTTTAAGATCGTTTAATATTAATACTCTAAGGTAGATACACAAACATGAAAGGAGTGTATGTTGATTCAGTCGGTGAAGCACTAGATCCACCAAGAACATGCAAATTCTTTTAGACACGAATATCTAAATTAGGGAAAATATCAAGATACTTGATGGTTCGTTGTCTGACCAACTGGGGAAATGAGGATGATTCAAAACAATCCATCATTTCTATTGGAAGACTCAAACATGAAAGGAGTGTTAACCAAATAGTCACGTGATTTTGAACAATAAAGGAAACAACAAGACAAACAACAACAAACATAAAGGTATTAGCGTAATCCACAATAATAAAGAGTCTCACCAATGACTTAGAAGAGAAACACCCAAAAGGTGACCCACAATAATAAAGAGGCTCACCAATGACTTAGAAGAGGAACACCCAAATGATGTTTTATATGAAAGAAAGATTCTTATGCTAAAGATAACTCAAAATGGAACTCTCAACCATTATTGGGGATATAAGGATATTATGCAGTGTTGGACACAACAAGCAATAAGAGCATGAAGGATCCATAATTGAGACACATGTAAGATTTTTTGATACCCCTATTAACACACTTACAAATATTGGAGCTACAAATAACCTGATAGTACTTAGAGTGATATAAAAAAGATAAATTACTTGTGGTTAAAATAAAGAACATTTGAAAGGTAGAACTAACATTAAGAATTAAGAATAGTAGATGATTGAGTAGAAGAATGTCAAGTGAAAATATGGTCAATATACTAGGGGGATCGTATCACCCTGCATTTTTTTAATTAATGGTTTTATGGTGGGATCTAGTATGACTTTTTTATTAAAAAAGTGTAGGCCTTGGAGTTCCATAGATTTATGAGGTTCTCATGTGCTCTATGGTGAGCACATGTCCCCATGTTGGAGCCAAAAGTTAGCACCTGAAAAGTAGGGGTAACTAGGGGAGATTTTTCCCTTGTGATTCTTATCATAGAAAATATTTCCACAGATGATATCCATGGTTCTCCACAAATAGTTGACCAGAGATGTTTCCCACATTTTCCTCAGCTCACTCGCATTTGATGATTATGGTGCTTGACATACATAAGGTACATTATTTCATTGCTTCATATTGGGTGTTAATGTCTTATGCACTTTCCATGAAAGTGGTGATCATTGTTTGAGTCAAATAACGAATCGATAATCTAAGTTTGTGTCTTTTTCCTTGTTTCACCTTGGTGACCATCATTATCTTCTAGATAAGTGTTTTCACTCATGGTTTGATTTGTACTATTGGTCGGCTTTTAGAGGTGTAGCATGTCCATATCCCAATCCATACTTAACACTCTCAATCCTTCCTGATTTTCAATGGCCCCCTCATGGGTTGGTTGTCATATGTCACAAAAAAAAAATGTTTCCTTGTCCCATGAGAAGAGCCTAAAAGAGTTATAAGCTCGAGGTGAGAAGATAATTTTAAAAAAAAAAAAAAAAAGTGAAAAACAAACAAAGAAAAGAAAGCATGAGCAATGCCCCCTCACTATGAGGCCATTATCCTAAGTCCTATGCAATGAAATTCATATCTAAAAAAGGACTAAATGAAATAAAACAAAATTCAAAATCCAAAAAAAGTGAGATAAATAAAAAATGTAAATAAGGGATAGTAAGACACGGTGTCAAGGAAATGGCAACTCAATGCATAAACACTCCCTCATATTTCAAAGGCACCCATGTGAATGAATATATTAAACAACCTCACATGGTTTTGCAATTCAACTCATGAAGTTACCTATCAAACTATATCATCTATCACTACACATGCTCCTTGATTGGTTTTCTTGGGAACGACTTCTCTTCTTGGGTGTGACACATGTAATACAAGTTAATGATGCCCCCGTCATAACCTAAACTTGGAAAATTGTATGAATTCTATGAGTTATTGTGAAGTTAGAAGATAATATTTAATGTGATCTACCTAATGACAATTACATTTGACATGACTTACTTTTTTTGTTGCATTTGATTTGTGTACATGCCTCGGGGTTGATGACTACTTTAGATCCCTTAGGCCTTACACCTTGCATGGAGATGACTTAAATAGAGAATGGTTCCTTTGGATGATGTTGAGGTTGTCTTGATTTCTTGAAGGAGGTCATCCCATATTTATAGGATGTCACTAGGCTTCTTTAATAGCATGTTTCACCTTTTTGATGGAATGTTGCGCCCTTTGGAGGGAACATTACTTTGAGCCACTTTTCATGCCTTCTTAGACCACTTTTGAGTGAGTTTTTGGCAGAAGTTTAACAAGTAGTGTATGCTTGTCATTGATGGCAAGTACAACAGTGGAGATGGCAGGATAAGAAGGATAAAATCCCTTGGGGATTCGGACGTGAAATCTCAGGAGGAACAGCATTGAGGAAAACGCGCACAACAAAGCTCAAGATACAGGAGTTTGCAGAGGAGAAGGAAGACAGAGATCCAGTGACCGTTGGATCCCATTCAAATTTCCCGAAAGGCCGACAGCCGTCAGATTTGCAGAAGTTGTGAGGGAGATAATCCATCGGGAGATCGGAGTTCTCAAGGTCGTGAGAACCGAGACATTGAAAGCCTCGATATCTCGACATAATCGGGACCGTTCATTTGGAAGGACACGTGGCAGTGATCGGGCACCACCGAGAGAAGCTCGAGAGGAGGCTTCATCAGAGAATCAGGAATCGGAGTTTCATGAGTCCCGTGAACAATTACAACAGAAACCCCGAAATCGTGATGAAAGAAATCCCGACTGAACCTGAACCATCAGATCAACATGTGATCTAGATCGTCGATCCAACTCACGACAGCAGACCACGTCAGCTAGGGACACGTGGCTCAACCAGGGAATGACAGGTGTCAGGCAGATTCAACACTTCAGGCACATGTAAGTCACGAATCAGAGTGACACGTGGCAGTATTTAAAACGTGTCAAACCACGTGTGACGTCAGCAGAGTATCGGGGATCGGGACTTTGAAATGACAAAGTCACTTGACATCAGGAATGTCGATTTTGCGATGAGCGATTTTGCGATTTAATCACAACCGCTGAATAAAGATCGCATCTGGACCATTGATTCAAGTCTGTATCGGAGTTTCGCGGATCGCGAATTCATGAGGCAAAGAAAACAATGCAACGAGAATCCTGATTTCGCGATATGCGAAATCGCGAGTGAATCTGGACCGTTAGATCCAGAAATGATCAGGACCATAGATGTAACTCCATATCAGAGTTTCGGGGATCATGAATTCAAAATGGAAAGAACTCAATACCAATTTCGCGATGTGCGATATCACGATCCAATCATGGTTGTTGAAACAAGTTCATATATGGACTGTTGGTTCAAACTCTGTGTCGGAGTTTCACGAATCGCAATATGAAGAGACATAAGGATGTGGTCACAGCCCTTGGTCATGAGAAGAGAAGAAGTCAGTCTGGATAAAGCTCCACATCGGAGTTTCGGGGATCGGGATTTGTAAGTGACTAAAACTGTGAACGCCAAGAGTGTTGAAATCGCGATATATGAAATCTCGATTAGATCTGAACCGTTGGATAAAGTATTGATCGCAGGGATACTGTTGCATGCAACAGTAAAACTACCAGAAACCACTGATGGTTTCAGCCAGAGGACTAGAAGACACTTGAGAAAACGACCAGAGAAGCTGAAGAGTTACGATGAAGATCACGCAAAGCACTTAAGAGGTGGAGAAGATTGGCGTAGTTGGAGCATGCAGAGGAATGGAGAACATTGCATGCACAAAGTGCATAGAAGATATAAATACAGAGTACAGAGAAGAGAAGGAGGGGTTGTTGCTGTTGTTGTTGGAGGTTGTTGTGATTGTTGCTTGCCAAGGTGATTCAGGTGTGAAGAAGGATCAGAGTGTAGCAGTTGAATAGCACAGAAGAGGAACTGTGTAGAGAATGGAGATGGTGCACAGAGCATAAAAAGAAGAAGACCAGACAGCGCAAGTGATATGTGCAGAAAGGCAGTGTAGTAGAAAGAGCAACGAGATGCAGCAGAACAGTGATAAGTCGGGTAAGCCACTGTTGATCATTATATCACTGTAATAAGTTTCAGAAGCAAAGATTTATATTTCAGGGTGGTATGGAGGTGCTAGGGAGGACTATTGTCCTCAGAGATTCAAGTGGGTGCTTGAACACAGGGATTTGGTGCTTCCTTCTAGTTGGTGCTAGAGAAACCAGGGAGTCGGTGCTTCCTTCTAGTTGGTGCTAGAGAAGACAGAGAGTTGGTGCTCTCAACAAGTTGCAGATTTCAAAGCTGAGGTTGTAGCCTCATTATGAGTTGGTGCTCATATGTATGATACTGTAAAGAATGTAACCATTACTTATCATATAAAAGAAAAAGAGGTTTTTACCCTGCATGGGTTTCCTCGAAAAAATATCTATCTCTGTGTTTCTCATATATGTGACTGATGTTGAATGTGCCTGTGTTTATTTCTCTGTATTATTGTGAACATCATTCAGTGTTTCTGCAAAGAGTTTTAAAAAGAAGCATAATTGTTTAAGCTCGGTAACAATTGATTCACCCCCCCCTCTCAATTGTCCAACAATTGGTATCAGAGCCGGCCCCTTTTATCTAAGGGTAGATCCTAGAGCTTAAAAATGTCAAGCCATGAAGGAAATTCACCCAATAAGGCCCCTCTGTTCAATGAAACAAACTTTACCTTCTGGAAAGTTAGAATGAGACCCTACATAATGGCTTTAGGTGCAGATGTCTGGGATGTGGTAGAGACTGGTTATGTAAAGCCAATTGTGCTAGCTAATAAGGATGACAAACTAGAATTTAGCTTCAATGCTAAGGCTATGAATGCTATCTTGAGTGGGATTGCAGAAGTAGAATTTGTGAAAGTTATGCACCTAGGAACTGCCAAATAAATGTGGGACAAACTCATTAACAGTTATGAGGGTAATGAGAAGGTAAAAGATGCAAAGCTTCAAACCTACAGAATACAGTTTGAACAGCTGAAGATGAAGGAAGATGAAACTGTTGGAAAATACTTTCTAAGAGTAGAATAAATGGTAAATGCAATGAAGACACTTGGTGAAACAATTGGGGAACCTTATTTAGTTCAGAAAATCTTGAGATCTCTCCCAGATAGGTTCAACCCGAAGGTCTCTGCTATTGAAGAACTTAATGATCTGAAAACCTTGCAGTTTGACCAACTTCTCGAAACACTGACTGCATATGAAATGAGAATAGTTAAAG
>ML851960.1:61264-76464 GCA_009831015.1 Picea engelmannii
TATATCAATCCATGACCTTTAAATTACAAAATAGGTCATTAAAACAGCCGACAAGGCTGACTACAAAATTTACACTGTTTTTACATTAACTACTAGATAAATGACATAAAATGAGCAAAAGGTGGGACGTCAAGCCCTTCTGAATGAGACGTTGGCCCTTTTTGGGCATATCCAGCATCCAGAAGTCAGACGTTAGCCCCTTTAGGGCTCCTCCAAGCTGCCACACGTGCAGTAACCTCAATCACACTGCCACACGCTCAAGGTGACGTCCATATCTCCTGGGTGACGTCCTGTCCATTAAGAGGAAAACGTTCCATCTGAAGTGGGTGATCCCCCCTAGGCCGGGCTCAGCCAAAGTGTCCTGGGTGGAACGTCCTTCTTTTCTTCATGTGCAAAGGCTCATCATAACACTGTCTTGTCTCTGCCATCCCAACAACCATCTGATGGGCTCTTCAGCCCCATGGAGGTCCGAGCTAATCATCTCCCAATGTGTACTGGTCCACTGGTACCTGTTCGTCGGGCATGGTCCTGCACATCAAAAACTTCGCCTTCCATGGGTTCATTAGTCCTCGGGATCATAGCAATGTCAATCATATTTCATCATTAATTTTATCAAATGCATGCATAAGACTCCTAGCATATCATCTAATAGCTCAAAGACATTACACTGACCTACTATACAAAGTTGAAGAAAGAGACAAGATGACCTATTGGGCAGGTATCCATAAGAGGAAGAAAGTTTCCAAAGGACATTATTCAAGCCATGTAGCATGAGATTGTATGGTCTAAGGATGTCTTGACACAGTGAAGACCAGGGGTAGGTATTATCCGTGGGTGCCTTTGTAGGAGGCGAGTTGTACCTGTCATGGATGCAGTTCTTTCCAAGCCCTTTTATTGCTTTTATTCTTCCTTTATTCATTACTTTTTTCTTTCTTTTTGCTTCAAGATCTGACCAGAGGACATTGCCTTGGCGTGGTGAACAGAGCTGACAGTGCTACCCACTAGTATTTTCGTAGAAATGATAAGGTTGGCTCGTGATGAGACCCCCTTTCCCTTGGCCATGCAACCAAGGGTCATTGCCCTGGCGTGGTGACCAGATAATGGCAACGTCATACTGCTAGATACCTATGAACATAATGGTTGGCTCGTGATGAGACCTCCCATCCTCTTGGTTAGGTCTTGTTTTGTTATTTTCTTCAGGTCCCTTTTGTTTCTTATCAAGAGGCCTTTTATTGCCTTCTCAGGGATCCCTGGGCGAGGCATCTCTAGGTTTTATTTCCTATGGCTTTTATCTTTTATCAGCTGCTTTTACCTCCTGGGCCTTTAGCCCCTTCTTCCCATAGGACAAAGTGTAACCCCTCAAATAGGTCATTTTAATGCCCGGACTAGGGGAGTGGGATGGATGTATGGGAGATAAGATGTAAAATGGTAATATGGTGGGAGCGGACGATGGCTCTTCAAATCCCCCCTGGTGGCTAACCAAAACCTATGGGTACAAGCTTGCTAGGGCACCCCGTTAATCCCCCCAACAATGGTCAAGTGGATTAGTGTAAGATCCAAGTAGTTGTTAGAAATGTAAGGAACCTGATGCATATATCTGAAAGTTATAAAGATCAAACATGACACATACCATGATACTTGGACCAATTACCTCATGGAGCAAGAGTCTTCTCTGATGCAAGTCCAAGACGATGGTGATGGATGCTGCTGCTGCTGACAGGACAATTCTGGCAAAGAAGAAGAAGGATGGGCCCTCCAGGGCCATGCTTAGGTCAATCCTGCTCTCGGTACTCCATGTCTAGGACTTGTGGGCCTCGAGACATGATCTCCTAGTTATCCCTAGAAAACAGGGATAACAGGGACACGATGGCCAAAGGTGAGGGTGTGATTCCTTATCTTACTAGAATAACTCAAATCAGAGATGAACTTGCAGCAGTCGGTGAAAAGACTGAAGATCCTGAGTTGGTGCGTATTGCACTAGATGGCTTCACTAAGTCATGGGACGTTTTTGTTCGTGGTGTGGTAGCTTGGGAGAAGCACCCTGATTGGCAGTGGCTGTGGGATGATTTTGTGCAAGAAGAGATTAGAATTGGTCAAGCAGGACCATCATCTTCAACTCATGCAAAGGAGGAAGATGGTTTGGCCCTTGCAAGCAAAGCAAAGGGTAAGAAGAAGAAGAAAAGTGGAAATAAAAACATTGACTTTTCAAAAGTCAAGTGCTTCCAGTGTCACAAGATGGGACACTTTGCATCATTGTGTGAAGAGAGGAAGAAGACGAATAAGCCACAAATGGCAGCTTTAGCAGTAGTGGATGAGTTTGCCAAGTCATTTGTGGAGGATTTCTGCTTCATAGCCTGTATGTCTAGTGCAACTGTTTCAGACATGTGGTTTGTAAACAATGGTGCATCTTGTCATATGATAGGGAACAAAGAGTGGTTTACTAGGCTACAATAGGGAGGCGTAAGTCTAGTCATTGAGTTAGGGGATGACAGGCGCTATAAGGCGCAAGAAGTTGGCACAGTCTCGTTTCAGAGGGAGTTTGCGAAACCACTCCGTTTTAGTGATGTTATATGTTCTAGGTTGACCAAGAACCTCATCTCAGTCTCTACTCTTGAGGACAAGGGATATGAGGTCACTATCCGTAAAAGAAAGGTGTTCATCAGACCTGGTGGGTTAGGTAAGAAGATGGATAAGATGATTGGGGTTCAAGAGGAGAAGGTCTACAGGTTACAGGTTCATCAAGAGAAAGCATTAGGGATTATCACTACAAGCATAGGTGAGTTGTGGCACAGGAACATGGCACACATTCATTTTGCTTCTTTGGGGCATTTGAGGGAGTCAGACAATGGATTTCCTAAGATTACAGCTGAGAGGCATGACCCTTGTAAGGGTTGTGCATTGGGCAAGTATGCCCGGAAACCCTTTCCATCTAGCGAGCACAGGTCCAAGGGAGTATTGGATCTGACACATTGATGTATGTGGGATGATGAGTGTGGAGTCAGTGAGTGGCTTCAAGTACTTTGTCTTGTTTATTGATGACTAATCCAGGAAGATTTGGATTTACTTTCTAAAGACCAAGGATGAGGTCTTTGGGAGGTTTCAAGAGTTTAGAGCTCTAGTGGAAAAACAGACTGGGAGGAAGATTTCGGTCTTAAGATCAGATAATGGGGGAGAGTACACCTCCAAGGAGTTTGAGGATTATTGCACAACAAGAAGGATTAAGAAGGAACTCACAGTTCCTTACAATCCTCAACATAATGGAGTGGCCGAGAGAAAGAATAGGATTGTGGTTGGAACAACATGAGCTATGATTCATGATTAGGGACTACCATTGTTCTTATGGGTAGAGGCGATCAATGCTGTAGTATATTTGCAGAATAGGAGTCCCCACACAGTTTTGGGGAAATGAACACCCGAGGAGACATTTTCAAGAACTAGGCCAGATGTGAGTCATCTTTGCATCTGGGGCAGCGTATGCTCCTATCATGTTCCTTCAGAAAAGACGACAAAGTTGGACCCACGACAGTAAAGGGATACTTGTTGGTTACAACGAGGTTTCCAAAGCTTACAGGATTTATGTGCCTACACGCAGGAAGGTCATTGTGTGTAGAGATGTATAGTTTGAGGAGGAACATGCATTAAGGAGATCGAGGGATTTGCCAGCAAGTGGAGAGAACCAACAGGAATGGAGCACAAGAGTCCAGGAGCAGGAGGCAAAGAGTCAAAAGATAGGATCACAGGAGCAGACACAGGATACGGGTGTTCATAGGGAGATTGTTGGGCAGGATCATCAGGAGCGAGTTGATGATGAGGAGGTGTAGCATGATGTAGTTTCCCAAGAGCAAATTACTAGGCCACGACCTAAGTGGTACAAGTCCACAGTTAGTGATTCTAGGTTGGCATGGCTTATCAGGGCCACAAGTCCATTATGAAAAATGATGTATTAGAGGTAGTTTTGAGGCTAGAGAATTAAAGGGTGGTTGGATCTAAGTGGATCTACAAAGTTAAGCATGCAACAGTTGGAAGTGTGGACAAGTACAAAACCTGCTTTGTGGCCAAGGGGTTTTCACAGCGAGAGGGAGTTGATTACGAGGAGACTTTCGCTCCTGTGGCCATGTACTCTTCAATCTGAGCAATCATTTCATTGCAACAGAGAAGGGCTGGCGCGTTCATCAAATGGACATTAAGACCGCCTTCCTCAATGGAGTTGTTGAGGAGGAGGTATATGTTGAGTGGCTTGAGGGATTTGAGGTTGGCAGTAGGGAGACACATGTGTGCAGACAAAGGAGAGCCTTGTATGGGCTCAAGCAGGCACCTCAGGCATGGTACTCGAGGATTGACAACTACTTGAGATAGATGCGCTTCCAATGGAGTGAGGCAGATCCAAACTTGTACTTTGTTGCAGGGGATAAACCTCTTATATTGGTACTATAAGTAGATGACCTATTTACCATTGGAGATGAGCAGTTGATAGAATATTATTGCAAGGTCAACCTTACAGTAGAATTCAAGATGAAAGACCTTGGGTTGATGCAACATTTTCTAGGGTTGGAGGTTTGGCAGAAAGATATGTGCTTCTTCTTAAGAAAGGGGAAGTATGCAATAGAGATTTTGCGCAGGTTCAAGATGATGCATTGTAGGCCCATGTCCACACCTCTGGTTACAAATTGGAGGAAGATTGATACATCAGATTCAGAGACAGTAGACCCCACTATCTATCGTCAGTTGATTGGATCGCTCATGTATTTGGTCAATACACGACCAGATATCAGCTTTGCAGTAAACTCTTTGAGTCAGTTCATGGTGGACCCTCAAAGAGTACATTGGATTGCTGTGAAGCATGTGCTTCGCTATCTCAAAGGGATAGTGGAGTACATGCTATTGTATGAGCACAATGGTGGAGTGACATTAGCAGGTTTCACAGATGTTGATTGGGCAGGATATGCAGAGGACAGACATAGTACTTTAGTTGTTGCTTCAACGTTGGATTGGGAATCATTTCCTCGTTCAGCAGGAAGCAAAGATCAGTGGCATTTAGCTCTGTTGAGGTAGAGTACATGGAAGCCAGTTTGGCAGCATGTGAGGCACTGTGGTTGAGAAATTTACTTTTGGGCGTGTTCAGGTAGGAGCTAGAAGCTACTGTGATTCACTGTGACAATCAAAGTTGCATCAAGCTGAGAATCCAGTGTTTCATGATCGTAGCAAGCACATTGATATCAGGTATCACTTCATCCTGGATTGTGTACAGAGAGGAGCCGTGAGGCTTGATTACATACAGACTGATGAGCAGATGGCAGACATCTTTACCAAGGCATCGAGCAGATATAATTTTGAGAAATTCAGAGATCAGATGTGGTTGAGACATGTTATCGCGCAGTTTGTATTTTAGGTCACAGGCTATAGGATAGGGGACAAACTGGCGTAACAGGAACCTTCCCCACCCAATGTCACCTCGATGGGGAGGTTCTTTCTGTTTAAGGAGGTTAGCCCAAAGGAGACGTCCTCGGTAACCTGGGGTTTGAAGAGGCAATGGATACAAGGTCAAGTGTTAAGATTTCCCTCCTCGCAGGTTACCACCAGTATCAGATCGCCTGGCTAATCATCCAATAAAGAAGTGAAGTCCTTGTTGAAAACACCTGTCAGAACAAGATAGTAACAACACAATATGTATATTTGCAGGCTATAACTCAAAGGGTTAGTACTTCTTAGCTATCTGATTTCATTTAATAAGCAATGTAATAGATAAGATGAAGTCAACATTCTGCTAGTTAACCTATGAAAGATCACCAATTCATCAATATCCACCAGAATGACCAAGCCTACAGTATATCCAATCAACAATTTGTTCAGCAAATGCTTGACGTCATCATTTAATTGCTTATTTATTAGTCAAAAGCTTGCTGCGTCAAGTATGACGTCAGCCTAGGTTAGCAGCGTTAGGGTTTCAAAAAATTAAAGTTTGAAAGATGATTTTGTACACTAAAAGCTCAACGTTGGAGAAATTACTAGTGCCTTAGGGTAAATGGAGTCAAAGCAAGGGCAAAAAGTCTCGGGAGGGTTCAAACTTAGAGACTGGAAGGGAGGGTTCCAAGGTGCTGCAATGGCAAGGCCCTAGAATCAAAACCCTAGGGGAAGGAGGCTCACTTCGGTGTTGCTTAAGCAAGGCCTCGTGCTCCTTCCTCCTTCTCTAAATACACTTGGCAAAACGGCTAGCTTCAAAGTATAAATTTAAGGGAGAAGGTGTTGCAAAAGCAAGGCCTTCAAACCCTACAAGGTGAAACCCTAGGTGTAGTGCAACTAGGCCTAGAACGTCTCCTCTTTTCAACCTATAACTTCAAAAACTAGCTCAGAAAGAAGAATGAAAAGTGTAGCAACGACTAGGCTATATCTTCTTCTTTCAATGGCTGAAAACTATTTCTCAATATGGGGACATATAGCAATGACCTACTTGTGTGCTTGCTACCTAGGGTTTTAAGATTCAACAATATAATAGCAAAATGTAAGAAATTAAGCCTACAACCATTCACTTAAGAAGTTTTGCATGAAAAATTCACTTACATGTCATGAAGAAAGCATAATCAAACCCTAGTTGTAAACCTTCCATGAGAGAAATGCCATAAATGCCAAGAGAAATCCTCCTCCAAGAATAGTGCCTCACTTAAAACACCAAAATTACCCAAACTAGGGCGCAAGTTTTTGGATCTCACAAGAGAGTGAGTTGTGTTATCCAAATGAGGGAAAAACATCCTCTATATATATCAATCCATGACCTTTAAATTACAAAATAGGTCATTAAAACAGTCGACAAGGCTGATTACAAAATTTACACTGTTTTTACATAAACTGCTAGATAAATGACATAAAATGAGCAAAAGGTGGGACGTCAAGCCCTTTTTGAGGGAGACGTTGTCCCTTTTTGGGCATATCCAACATCCAAAAGTCAGACGTTAGCCCTTTTAGGGCTCCTCCAAGCTGCCACACGTGCCAGTAACCTTATCACACTGCCACAAGCTCAAGGTAACGTCCTGATCTCCTAGGTGACGTCCTGTCCATCAAGAGGAAAACGTTCCATCTGAAGTGGGTGATCCCCCCTAGTCCGGGCTCAGCCAAAGTGTCCTGGGTGAAACTTCCTTCTTTCTTCATGTGCAAAGGCTCATCATACCACTGTCTTGTCTCTGCCACTGATGGGATCCCAGCAACCATCTGATGGGCTCTTCAGCCCCATGTAGGTCCGAGCTAATCATCTCCCCATTTGTACCGGTCCATTGGTACCTGTCCATCAGGCGTGGTCCTGCACATCAAAAACTTCGCCCTCCATGGGCTTATCAGTCCTCGGGATCATAGCAATGTCAGTCATATTTCATCATTAAATTTATCAAATACATGCATAAAACCCCTAGCATATCCTTCAATAGCTCAAAGATATTACACTGATATACTATACAAAGTTGAAGAAAGAGACAAAATAACCTATTGGGCCAGTATCCATAAGAAGAAGAAAGTTTCCAAAGAAGATTATTTAAGCCATGTAACATGAAGTGATATGGTCTAAGGATGTCTAGTCATAGTGAAGACCAGGGGAAGGTATTGTCCGTGGGTGCCTTTGTAGGAGGCGAGCTGTACCTGTCATGGATGCAGTTTTTTCCAAGCCCCTTATTGCCTTTATTCTTTCCTTCTTTCTTTTTACTTCAAGGTCTGACCAGAGGACACTGCCTTGACATGGTGACCAGAGCTGACAGTGTTACCCACTAGTATTTTCGCAGAAATGATAAGGCTGGCTTGTGATGAGATCCCCTTTCCCTTGGCCATGCAACCAAAGGTCATTGCCCTGGCGTGGTTACCAGATAATGGCAATGTCATACCGCTAAATACCTATGAACATAATGGGCCGACTCGTGATGAGACCTCTCATCCTCTTGGTTAGGTCTTGTTTTATTATTTTTCTTTGGGCCCCCTTTTATTTTTTATCGAGAGGCCTTTTATTGCCTTCTTGGGAATCCTTGGGCGAGGCATCTCTAGGTTTTATTCCTTATGGCTTTTATCTTTTACCTGCTGCTTTTACCCCCTGGGCCTTTAGCCCCTTCTTCCCATAGGACAAAGTGTAACTCCTCAAATAGGTCATCCTAATGCCAGGACCAGGGGAAAGGGATGGATGTATGGGAGATAAGATGTAAAATGATTATATGGTGGGAGTAGACGATGGCTCTTGAAATCTTCCTTGGTGGCTAACCAAAACCCATGGATACAAGCTTGCTAGGGCATTTCGTTAATCCCCCCAACAATGGTCAAGTGGGTTAGTGTAAGATCCACGCAGTTGTTAGAAATGTAAGGAACCTGATTCATATATAAGAAAGTTATAACGATCAAACATGACACATACCATGATACCTGGACCAATTACCTCATGGAGCAAGAGTCTTCTCTGATGCAAGTCCAAGCCGATGGTGATGGATGCTGCTACTGTTGATAGTACAAATCTGGCGAAGAAGAAGAAGGATGGGCCCTCCAGGGCCATGCTCAAGTCAATCCTGCTCTCGGTACTCCATGTCTAGGACCTGTGGGCCTCGAGACATGATCTCCTAGTTATCCCTAGAAATCGGGGATAACAAGACATAATCCCTTCCTTGCTAACAGCGAGTGTTGAGATTGTAGCAAGGAAGATCTTCCATAGTCATTACAACGGCCTAGCATGATGGAGGACAATGAAACTTAGGTTAAGTCGATTAATTAAATGTTTTCCTAAGTCCAACTTAGGAAACAAACGGTTGATGTGTTATAATCTTCAATTGACTTTATTGAGTACATTTTCCAAAGTTAAAGTGAAAAATAATTTAAGTTGTGGGCTTTTAATCTTGACCATTGTTCTCATCATGAGGGTGAGGGTTGATCTCAGCCCTGCATCCTTTTGGAGATTCGGGTTTCACTTGCTCAATGAAGAATAAAGAGATCGACTGGGCTAAGAGGGCGCACAAGCAGAAGAGAGATCGATTGGAGAGAGAGATCTATTGCAGATTTGCAGGTGAGAGTTTTGCAGGAGGTTAGAGGAGAGTCTAGCAGGTGGATCGACTCAATTCTTCACCAAATTAGAGGCTAAGCTTCAGATCTGGCAGGGCCGTACAAAGTGACGCAGGAGGGCTGTACATTCATGCAGAGGCTCACCTTCTAGCTGTTGTTTCGTTCTGATTCTGTTTTGGAGGGTCCAGAGAGGCTGTACGATTTTGTTGGAGAGGGTTTTTGCTGAAGTTATTCAGCTATTCACAGAGGCCGATTTACTTTGTAAGAAATCTCGGTTTTTCCTGCTCAGAAATAATAAAATCCTCAGATCTGTTGCACCGGTTTTTCCATCTTGGGTTTTTCCGGGGACTATTGTCCAAAAGTAAGTGTGTACATTTGATGTGATTGCTGTCTTCTTTTACTTTCAGTTCCTGGTTATTTATTTCTGCTGTGTATTTAAATTATTGTGAAGAAAAACCCTGAATAATCAGTTAAAAGTTAATTTGATTTGTTTAAAGTGTACTGGGTTTTAGAAATTTCACATTCTTCACTATAACCCTGGTGTCAATCATCTGTGCATCGTTTAATATGTTGACCTAATTTATGCATTTGTTCCTGCAAGTTCTTGGCAATTAGTTGTTAAGCTTTAACTGAATTACAACACAAATGTGTACATTTAGTGTATCCTTGTTTTTGCATTTTCATAATATAATCTTGGCTCCTCTGTATGTTATTTTCAGTTGTTCTGTCCTTTTACATCCTTCAGTACTATGGTATTTTTTGTTGGGGGGATTGTATTTGTGATATGTGCTTTTTATCTTTCGCTGTATGGAGTTGTTTTCTTGATCTTTTGCAGATATTGTTGTCTGTTGACAGAATTGCTGTCTGGATTTCTCCTTATGGTTTAGACCCATTATTGAAGGTGTCCTCTGTATTTTACGTTCTCAACACACTTCATTTGGAGCCATGAGACAAGAAGATACAAAGTAGGTTCATCAGTCAACCTTGAAGAACAGTAGTAGAAGTCTTGTATCTAACCGTCAAACACTGGAGCTTTCGTCACGCCTAGGGGGTTATAATCCCTTTCATCATAACCTAATCGTTTCTTCTTTATTTAACGGGATAGAAGTCTCCCTTTTCCATCAAGTCTACAGAAGATAGAAAGTAGGTTCATCGGTCAACCTTGAAGTACAGTAGTAGAAGTCCTCTATCTAACCGTCAAACAGTCTTGAGCTTAGTCACACCTAGGGTGTTATAATCCCTTTCTGTATAATTTGATTGATTTTTCTTTCTTCAAGTATATATATTAGTAGGGGATATAAGTCTTCCTTTCCATAAGTCTACAGCCAGTGCAATGAGGCCCTCATTTTTTTAATCTTACAGAAAGCATGTTAAATAAGTGTCCTTTATTGCTCCATATTTTTCCAGTCTGTCTATAAATTTTCTGATGTAGTATATTTGTTTGCATGGTCATCTGAGTTGTCAGGGATCTTGACATCCACTGTTGAAATGAAAGATGAAACAAGGGAACGGCCCATCCAGAAAGCCAAGGTATATCATCTTTGATGTAAAGACACTCGTGAAAGAACAACGTTTTTCTATTGACCTTTTTTGGTCACATTAATGAATTTTCAGTTTCAATTTGTGAGAAATGTGGTATCTGATAGCTCAATTGGATAGGTTGAAATAATACTCACGAAAGCTGACAAGTTTGATGAGCTGATGGCTGCCGCTTCGGAGGAGAGGGAACTTGGTGGCGATGAAGAGGGTCACCATTAAATGCTTGTTTTGAGGACAAAATGGCCCTGCCTGGTCTTAATTTGTACATCGTTAAGATTAGATGATGAGTTACGTGGTTTTCTATCTGACCATTTTGACAGGCTTTTGGTGTTGAAGCACTGTTATTTAGGGTGGAAGTCCATTCTTTTATTCTGTTGTTGTAGGTGGGCACCTGTTTCATGTTGAAATTTAGGAAATGGGTTTGTTTTTTGTTTTGTAAGAGTGCTGTAAATTGTGTTGTTGTAAGCAACTGAGAAAAGTGTGTGCAGGTGAGCCTGCATACTTGAGGGATGTATCCTTAGTGGTTCATCAACTTATCCACCCAAACATTAAGTGGGCATTGTAATACCATGTCATTGTTTTGTGATTGGTTTCTTGTAGGCATTTGTTTGTTGCTTAAATGTAAATACAATCCTTTTTTAAGTGGTTTCGTGACTCGCATAAAAACATTTCATGGTTCTAGATGACTAGCAAAAGTTTCAGGTCGTGATATGTAGTCAACTTTCTGTTGTATTTATTGTATACCTTGAGATTTCTTGGTTTCAAATATGTTTCTCGGCGGCTATATTTGGAAGAATAGAATCAAAATAATAGATTTTACTATCGAAATCATATTTAAAGTTCAGAAATATTAAACTTCTCTGATGTTTTACTTGAATTTTTACAATGGACCACCAAAACCCGATTTAGCAGGGCAAAACAATGAAGGGAAAACAAAATAATTTTCTAGTATATTGGTTTAAGCTTGTTCAATTGAAAATAGTAATCTGATTTTCAGTCGTTTATCTCTGATGGTAAGCTGTACAATTACATTTCCACCACCTTTTCGAAATTTTGCATTCAACCTTGAAATCACTTGTAACTTAGAATTCCTGTTTAGGTGATTTATTTATAACAGTAAACAGGAGAATTGCTTTGGGTTGGGATGCCAATGGAAGTAGTTGTATATTTGGGTTGGGATGCCAGTGGAAATTGTGGCGCTGCCACACATGTTCATAATTGTGGTGGAATTCAGTTGCAAATCAATTCTAACGGATATATGTAAATTTCAATTAGTATTAAAACTATTTATTTACATGCTACTTATGGCTTAAACAAAAGTTCCTTCTTGATATACCATTCTAAACGGATATATGTAAATTTTAATTAGTAATGCAATTATTTATTTACATGCTAGTTTTGGCTTCAATATAAGTTGCTCCGTGAGATACCATTCGAAACGGATATATGTAAATTTTAACGAGTAATAATATTATTTATTTAAATTATAATTCCTCCTTGACTTGAATAAAAGTTCCTCCTCGAGATACTTGCATCACTTATTTTTTAAATTTACAGCAGTCTCGAGTAAGTTGGGATGACTTTGTCCATGATTACTATAATTACGTCGAAAGACGCACATCTATTGACAATGGGCACATTTAATATGTTTTTAGTGATTAATCAGTTTTGTATGGACAAGATTAAATATTGCTGGAATATTCTTAGTCGTCCCAATAAATCAATGGTTGTGATTTCAACCACTAACTTCCTCACTATTATAAAGACATCTGTTTATATGTTTATTTTTTTACTTTTACTTAATCATATTTGAAATTTACTATGATAGCTAGCTGATTGCTACCTTTGAGTGATTAACGTTTCATTTTCTAGAGAGCCCAAGTTCACCAGCCACTATTTTTACTACAACTATTATTTATTGGGCTGGATTTTCTTGTCTGGAGCTCTTACAACGTCGGTTATTTAATGAGCAGGATTTTGCGGTTATTTAATGCTCAGAGCTCGGTTATTTTGGCATTCACCAGCCACGAGTGACTTGTGGCTGTGCTAGTAATAATAATAATCTATTTTTAAGGTCACGATCAAGCCAGACACCAAATTGGTGTATGAGATCCCTTCGTCCAACGATATGACTGGTAAAGTCTACGGAGGTATACATACCCTACTCCCCTCTGGATTTGAACTTGTCACCTTTTAAGAGGAAGCACATGTTCTTAACCATTAGGCTTACTTAGGTTGTATATGGCTTTGTCCATGCTTAGTAAATGTGACATAGTTGACCGTGGATGTGGCTTAATTTTGCTAATTTTGCATATTTATTTTTGGGTTTTTAAATTTTTTTATGTTTGTTTTAAACAATCCAGATCCTTTATATTTCCATTATGAAAGTATACAAAAATCTTGTTGCTGGCTAGCTATTAGGGAAACCAAACCAACAACAATGTATCAAGTTGTATATGGAAGAATTGTCTTTTAAAACTAGAAGTGCTATCAATTGTACCAAAAACAAAATCCATATGCTGATTTTTCTTGACTATGATGAGGTGGGATTAAGCTCCTAAGATCTCATAGACAAAACAATAGATTGAAAAAACTAAAGATCATTAAGACTAGGTAGAGGGTTGGCCCTCATCCAAAGGCACTTGGGCTTGAGGTAGAGTGATGCATGAAAGATCCAATCCTAATGGCCATCTGTTTGGCCATTGGATTCAATTTGTGATTATGGAGTTGAAACTGACCTTGAATTTCATCGAGCTAGAGCATAATCTTGTGCTTGTCCTCCTTGCGATCAACCATGGCGCGTCTCAACATGAACTTCATATGTCAATATATGTCCACAGTCTTTAGGTATTGGGAGACCTGAGTCCATATGTCAATATATGTCCACAGAGTCAAGGACCTCATTGTTTGAGACAAAGCAACTTCAAACCCAAACATTGACCTCTGCAAGTTCTAGCTCGGCTTAGATGTGGGGAGGAGTGTGAGTGAGATAAAAGTTGGACGACTCTCCCGTTGCAGAGGCTCGACGAGAACTCGAGCATCCTCGATGTTTGCATGAAGAGCCTCCACGGGCATGACGAGAGCGACTACCACGGGCCATTGTAGTCAGGGAGAGAAGGCAGTGTGATCTAGGGGATTAAAATATGCTCAAAAAATCAAAGTGCTCGAAATTGCTTGAAAACGGACTTGTGCCTAGGCCTCTTCCTCACGATGCCAACGCAACTTGAATGGGTTCAAAGAAACATCGTATGTGAGAGATATCGTGTTCTGTCCACTTTGCCAAACAAAGAAAATTTTGTTGACTGTACAGTTCATGTGGCAATTGACCGTACAGTGTGTACGAACCATACAACTGACATGGCAGGGTGACGTGGATTGTTGGCATGGCATGGTGATTGGGTAGGTGAGTTGGCAACAGGGTCACGTGGACCAATGTTCGATCACACATGTCATCAGGTTGGCGAATGGGAAGGTGCCACGTGGCCCAACCAGGGGGTCGCCACGTGGCACCTTGTTATTGGTTTGTTGGTTAAAAGTGTTTGGACTCTATCGGAATTGAACCCGCGACCTTTGGGCGTGGGAAGTGACTTGGCAGGGGACTTGGCAGGGGATGAACTGCCAACCAACCCACATGTTAGTTCTTAACCATATAGTGTAAACATTGTATTTAAGTTTGAAACAATGGTACATTCGGGCGGAAAAGGGTCGAGGCTTAGCCCCAACCCTAGCCTTGGTCACACCACTCTGTTACACTCCCACATGACCATTAACGTAGACACTATACCATCCGACTAAGCGCTCTATCGAACGATCAAGCCATGAGCGCTCCATCCAATGGTCAAGCCACGAGCACTACATCCACTGGTTAGTCACGCGGGAAAATAGGTCGACGCCAGGCCACATGGAGGCCATGCGACCAAGACCTCCGACGGTTAAGGTGCTTGGACCACTAATTGTTCGACATTATGCCACTTTTTTCAGAACGGGTGCGGTGTTGGGTTTTTGGCACGAGAAATGTCGGGGAGCCAGGTTAGTCACACACAGGTGCGTTTTGGCGAGCAAAGACAACAAAGAATTGTTGGGAGAAACTTTTAGGAAGTGATTTCTTCTCAGTTTTTGGCCAAACCAGGTGCATGAAGATCAAGTTGGTATCAAAGCATATGTTTTTGAAGGTTTGATTGTTTGCATGTGTTTGTTTTTTGATGCTTAGAAGGTTGAAGCTCACAAGAGGAGAAGGTCAACTTGTAGAGCCAAGTTCTCAACTTTCAAGAAGGAGAACTACACAATCACTTCAAGCTTCAAGGGGGCATTCACCAAGTATGGCTCATGAGGAGAGTCATGAAACTCTTACTTCAGAAGATGAAACTTTCAGAAAAGCTTTCTATGGTATGACAGAAGTGGTGAAAGTTTTATTTGAAGAAAGGAATGCGAGGTTGTAAGGTGAAAGCTCAAATCCTCCAAAAGGTAATGAAGATAGTGGTGATAAAACTCCAAAAGGAAATTGAGGGAATGATGATACCCCACCTCCTTTACCTCCATCTGCCACTTCTTTTACCATTTCACAACCACCCCCAAATTCTCCAAAAGAACATGGTAAATTCCTCCACAAACTTCTTTGCTTAAGCTTGATATGAAGTTTGAATTTC
>ML851960.1:76514-89399 GCA_009831015.1 Picea engelmannii
GGGTTATCATGCCAAGCACATCGCCATGTGGATCACCAATTGTTTTAGTACCAAAGAAATATGGTACATGGCGCATGTGTGTATATTTTAGAGCCTTGAACAAGATTACGGTAAAGAATCATTATCCTCTTCTTAGAATTGATGATTTGCTTGATCAATTGAAAGATGTTAAGTATTTTACTAAGTTGGATTTGCAAAGTGGATATCATCAGATTATGATTGCTGAAGGAGACACATGGAAGACAACTTTCAAAACAAAGCAAGGTTTGTTTGAATGGATGGTTATGCTTTTTGGGCTTTGTAATGCTCCTGCTACATTCACGAGAGTCATGAATAATGTTTTAAGGCCTTTTCTTGATGATTGTGTGATTGTTTACTTGGATGACATTTTGATATTTAGCAAATCTCATGAAGAGCATGTTACACATGTAAGACAAGTTTTGGATTTCTTGAAGAAATAAAATTTGTTTTTGAAGATGTCTAAATATGAGTTTGGAAAGACCTCACTTGTTTACTTGGAACATATTGTTGGAGGAGGAGAGCTGAAAATTGATCCTTCCAAGGTCAAAGTCATTTTGGATTGGCCCAAGCCCAACAATGTAACATAGGTAAGAATCTTTTGGGGAGCAACCCAATATTGGAGAAAGTTTATTGCTAATTTTTTTTCAATTGCAGCTCCATTACATGCAGTGACAAACATCAAACAATTTTTCCAATGGGGAGGCAAGCAACAATTTTTTTTTGATGCATTGAAGGAAAATATTAGTTCAATTCCAGTTCTTGCACTTCCTAATTTGAGACAACCATTTGAGATCCAAACAGATGCAAGTAATTATGCAATGGGAGTAATCTTGTTGCAACATGGTAAGCCCATTTGTTTTCATTCTGAAACTTTTAATGGTGCTGTGATTAACTATCCTACTTATGATAAGGTGTTGTATGCATTGGTGCAAAGTGTGAAAAAATGGAAACATTATTTGTTGGAAAAATAAACTATCATTCACACAGATCATCAACCATTGCAATACTTACAATCACAAACAAAGCTACAACAAGAAAGACACTTCAGATGGATGTGTTTCTTACAACAATTCCACTTGGTTATAAGGTATAAGAAAGACATTTATAACAAAGTTGTTGATATGATTTCTAGGCCTTTTGTTAGTGATTCAATTATTCTTAAGCATAATTCTACCATGCATGAGAGCTATGTTGAACAATATGTTTTAGATGATGATTTTAAAGAGGTTTATGCAACTTTGTGTCATTCTAACCAAGTAGAGGAATTGGATTACCATGTGCATGATAAGCTTTTGTATCATCTTGGCAAGCTATGTATTCCACAGGGTGAAAGAGTCAACATCATAAGGAAAACACATTCTTCTCTTTTAGCTGGCCACTTTGGTGTAGGCAAGACGATGGCTAATTTGCAAAGGTATTGCTATTGGCCTAAAATGAATGAAAGTGTTTCAAGATATGTGAGAGAATGTTCTTTCTGTGCTACAAGTAAGCCTAACAATAGAAAGTTTGGTTTTTATACTCCACTTCCTGTTCCTTCTCGTCCTTGGGAAATCATTTTTATGGATTTTGTAGGAGGTATACCTATGTCAAAAAAGAATCATGATTATCGTTATGTTGTGGTTGACCGTTTCAACAAAATGTGTATTTTGATGCTTTGTAAGAAGCAGGTTACAATTGAACAAACGACACATGTTCTTTCAGCATGTTTGGGTACATTTTGGGTTGCCCAAATCCATTATTTCTGATTGATATTTTCGATTTAATGGGAACTTTTGGTCAAGATTATGGGAACTCATGGACACCAAGATGAAAAAGACCACATCATTTCATCCACAAACCGATGGTCAAACAAAATTGGTGAATATAACAGTAGTACATCTTCTTTGTGGTTATTGCAACAAACATCCTAAGCTTTGGGATGAACACCTACACTACATTCAACATGCTTACAACCGGGCTAAGCACTCTTCGACTCAAACATCTCCATTTGAGGCATGTTTTGGTTATTTTCCAAAATCTCCTTTAGATTTTATCTCTGGGAAAGATATTGTTATTGATGAGCATTATGACATTGATAGAGCAAAGAAGTTCATTGAACAAATTCAGTTGGTGCATCAAATGGTACAAGAACAATTGGAAAAGAGCCAAGCTAAATACAAGACAAGACATGACAAGCATCGTGTTGATCACAGTTTTCAAGTTGGAGATGAAGTTTGGCTTTACATTAGCAAAGAGAGACTTAAAGGAGAAGGTAAAAAACTGAAACCAATTAGATATGGACCTTTCAAGATTCTTGAAAAGATTGGTAACAATGTCTTCTGTTTGGATTTGTCTTCTTATATGGAAATGTATGCAGTTGTTAATGCTGAGAATTTGAGATTGTATGAGACTCCTTTGATTGATGATCAAGGAGAGCATGTTCAGATTCCTTCCATAGATGATTTCTCGCCAGAATGCCTTTCAAAACTTCATGATGATACAATCCTTGATAGGAGGATGAGAACTTCAAAACGAGGGAATGCAGAATACCTTCGTGTGGTTATTAAAGGCACACATCCAAGAAAAACTAGATGGATTGAGGTTGGAAAGGTGAGGGCACTGTACCTTCATCTTCCGATTGACTGGTGAGGGCACTGTACCCTCATCTTCAGATTGACTGAAAGTAGTCTTTTGGAGGTCCAAAAGTTTCCCAATGGGGAGGAGTGATCCAGGGGATCAAAATATGATAAAAAATAAAAGTGCTCAGAATTGCTTGAAAACAGATTCGTGCGTAGGCGTCGTCCTCACAATCCGAAGGCAACTTGAACGGGTTCAAACAAACATCGTATACGAGAGATATCACATTCTGTTCACTTTTCCAAACAAAGAAAATTTTGCTGACTGTATAGTTCGTACACGCCACGTGGCAGCTGACTGTACAGTCTGTACGGACCGAACAACTGACGTGGCAAGGTGACGTGGATTGCTGGCGTGCCAGGGTGATTGGGAATGTGAGTTGGTAGCAGGGTTACGTGGACCAATGTCCGATCGACGCGTGTCATCAGGTTGGCGAATGGGAAGGTTCCATGTGGCCCAGCCAGGGGGTCACCACGTGGCACCCCATTATTGGTTTGTTGGTTAAAAGTGTTTGGACTCCACCGAAATTGAATCCGCGACCTCTGGGCGTGGGAAGTGACTTGGCAACGGTCGGGCTACCAACCCACCTACATGTTTGTTCTTAATCATATAGTGTAAACATTGTATTTAAGTTTGAAACAATGGTACATCCAGGCGGAAAAGGGTCGGAGATTAGCCCCAGCCTTGGTCACACCACTCCGTTACACTCCCACATGACCATTCGCATGGAAACTATACCTTCTGACCAAGCGATTTATCCAACAGTCAAGCCACGAGCGCTCCATCCAATGGTCAAGCCACGAGTGCTCCATCCAATGGTCAGTCCACGAGCATGGGAAAACAGGTCGGCACCAGGCCACATGGAGGCCATGCGACCAAGACCTCCGACGGTTAAGGCGCTTGGTGCACTAACCATTCGCCATTATGACACCTTTTTCGAAACGAGCGTGGTGCTAGGTTTTTGGCATGGGAAATGTCTGAGAGCTAGGTTAGTCACACACATGTGCGTTTTGGCGAGCATAGACAACAAATAATTGGGAGAAACTTCCAGGAAGTGATTTATTCTTAGTTTTTGGCCAAACCATGTGTAGGAAGAGCCCAGCTAGGGGTTTTTGGTGTTAGAATATTTAGACACTTAGGAGTTAGTTAAGATCTACTTGGTCTAATGTGTCATTAGGTAAAAGTGTGTTTCCTAGTGTGTTTCTTTAGTATGCATTAGTATGCATTTGTAGTTAGGAAATCCGACGGTCACGATATGTTCCTCTGATGGTTCATACTCTCCTCGATCTTAACGACCATTGATCCGTTGCTTAACACCCGATTGGTCCATGATCTCTATTTAAAGAGCATGGAGAGTCATTTGCCGATGATCAATTGTGAGAAACTCTCTTGTAAAATCTCTCTGTAATCTTTTTCTTTTGCATTAAAAAATTGCTTCAAGTGGTCGCGTTGGCTGGGGCCGTGGATGTTTCCCCATAGGGGTTTTACCACATGAAAACATCAGTGTGTTGATCTTTGATCTAGTTATGTGAGTGGTTACTGAAGGTGTTCGTCCTCTGTTGGAATACCTGTGTTGTCGAACATGGTATCAGAGCCTGTTTGAAGACCCACTCTTGGTGTAGATCGAGATCGTGAAGCCGAGTTTCCTCATCTCGATTTTCTGTCATTTTCGTACATTTCTGGGCCAAGAGGACCGTTCCATTGCATCCAGAGCACTCATTTCAGTCTAGAACACTTTTTGTTTCACTCGAAAAGGTTTCTGTTTTCCCAAGATACGACTATTACAGTCAGATCCGGAGGTATACAGCTTGAATACACATTCTTTAAATTTTTGCAAAGTATTATTTTGGTTTTATATTATTTGTTTTCGGGTTGCTACTCTTTTAGATCTGCGTATGATCTTTTCCCCACGCCTTGTGTGATCTTTGTTATCACACAGTTTGTAGATAGGAGAAGAGGCTACAAAGTAGAGAATCAAATTGGTGTAATAGGAACCTATCCCACCCAATGTCACCACGATGGGGAGGTTCTTTCTCTTTAGGGAGGTGAGGCCCAGGGGAGACATCCCCGGTGACTTGAGTTTTTAAGAGGCTAAAGGATAATCAGACAATGACAAGTTCCCCTCTTCATAGATCACCACCAAAACAAATAGTCCGACTCATAGCCAACAAAGATAACCAAGTAGAATCCCTGCTCGAGAACAAAGCAACAATAAACTGATATATGCAGGCTTTGGTTAGTACTTCGTATATATCAAGGACTATTTGATATTCAATATAATCAATTTGGAAGTAAATGTTGACGAAGTCAATGTTTACAAAATGGCAGTAAAAATCATATTACTTCATCAATAATTATTGGAATGATGTGGAATTCAATGTAATAAACCAACACTTTACTCAATTTGTGCCTAAAACCACATTCAATTGCTCACAAGATGAAACGTTGCTGTAATAAAGATGAAATATCCAATAATGATGTTAGCAACTTAGGGTTTGTAGGGTTAGCTAGAGTTAGGGTTAGTGTAGTTAGGGTTTCAATTCAAAAGCTTTGAGAGTGTTTGGATCAAGTTCTACTTCAACGTTTGAGGTCTTAGATCAATGCCTTAGGGTTTAATGGAGTCATAAGTGAAGGACGCATAGGTTGAAGGAGGCAGGATTTCAAGGACTAAAGGGAAACATTTTGAAGTGATGCTAAAGAAGGGCCTCAAAATCAGAACCCTAGGGGAGAGAGGCTCACTCTGGTGTTGCTAAAGCAAGGCCTCGTGCTCTCTCCTCCTTCCCAGCAAAGGACTAGCTCAGATGAAACACAAAATCAAGACAAGAAGGATTAATGAGGGAGAGTGTTGCTACAATAAGGCTCTTTCATCAAACCCTAAAAGAAAAACGACCTTAAGTGTAGAAAACCTAGGCCTGGGACGTCTTCTTCCTCTTGGATTCTAAATGGTACAACTAGCACAGGGTAAAGAGAGACAATGAGTGTAGCTACAACTAAGCTTTCTTTCGCTCCTTCAATGGCTGAAAGTTTCTCTATCAGGGGACATGAAACAAATGCCTACTTATGTGCTTGTCACCTAGGGTTTTGATTCAACAAAATAAATAAACATATGCAAGAAATTAGACTACAACCATTCATTCAAGAAGTTTTGCAGAAAAATACTTATAATTCATCAAGAAATAACTATGCAAACCCTAGTTGTAACACCTTCCTTCAAGAAAAACACCATAGAATGCCAAAAATCTCTTCCTTCAACAAGTGTGCCTTCCTTAAATCAGCCAATAACCCAAATAGGGCACAAATTTCAGACCTCACCAAGTGGTGAGTGAAAGATGATGTTAAAATGAGGATCAAAATCCTCAATATACACTGTATCAATGACCTAATTTTACTTTTTAGGTCATAAAAAAGGCCGAGAAGGCCATAATGTCAAAATCATATTATTTTTACATTAAATGCTAAGTAAAAACCCTAATTAAGCAGAAAAGAGAGTAAAATCCCCTTCAAGGGAGGCGCTATCCCTTTCTAGGGCAAATGAGACATCCAGGAGTAAAATGTTAGCCCCCCAGGGGCCTCTCCAACATGCCACACGTGCCACTACTACCCAGTCTGCCTCCAAAAGCATCCATGAAACTGGATGATGTCATGGTGAAGATGGGGACGTCCTAAGCCTTCCAAGGCTAGCGTTCCACTGAAAAGGGGTCATTCCCCCTAGGTCTAGTCTCGTCGGACTGTCTCTGGTGGAACGTCCTCTTCCTCTCAGGTGCAAAATCCCTGATCAAGCTCCGTCCTATCTTTTCCCTTTGATGGGGTCTCAACATCCATCTGGTGGGCTCTTCAGCCCCATGGAGGTCCGAACTGGTCATCTCCCCATGTGTACCGGTCGAAATGGTACCTGTCCGTCGGGCATGGTCCTGCACATCAAAAGCTACGCCCTCCATGGGATCATCAGTCACAGGGATCATAGCAATGTCAATCACATCTCATCATCAATATTATTAAACATATGCATAAAACCCCTAATACATCAGTCAATAGCTCAAAGACATTACAAAAAACCTGCAATACAAGATTGGAGAAAAGGATAAGGCATCCTATTGGGCTACTGTCCACAAGAAAATGAAAGTTTCTAGAAATATCTCATCCAAGCCATGTAAGTGAGGTGATGTGGCTAGGGGATGTCCAAACATGTGGGTGCCGTGAGGGCCAAGGATGCATAAGTGTTACCTGTGGGTGCCTTTGTAAAAGGCGAGCTGTACCTGTCATGGATGCATTTTTTCCAAGCCCATTCTTGCCTTTATTCTTTTTATTCTTGTTTTATTTTTTTATTTTATTTTTTGTTCAAGAACTAACCAGGGGACACTGCCTTGGCATGGTGACCAAAGCTGACATCGTTACCCACAAGTACTTTCACAAAGATGAGAAGACTGGCTCATGATGAGACCCCCTTTCCCTTGGCCATGCAACCAAAGGTCACTGCCCTGGCGTGGTAACCAGATGGTGGCAATTTCATACTGTTAGGTACCCATGGACCTAATAGGCTGGCTCGTGATGAGACCCCCTATCCTCTGACTAGGTCTTGTTTTGTTATTTTCCGGGTCCCTCTTGTTTCTTGTTGAGAGGCCTTTTACTGCCTTCTCGGGGATCCCTTGGCGAAGCATCTCGAGGTTTTATTTCTAGGCTTTTGTCTTTTACCAGCTGCCTTTACCTTCTGGGTCTTTACCCCTTCTTCCCACGAGATAAGGTGCAATCCTGCAAATGGGTCAACCCAATGCCCGGACAAGGGAAATGGGATAAATGAGCGGGAGATAAGATAAAATAATGGTGCTATGATGGGAGTGAACGATGGCTTTTCAGAAATTCCCCCAGTGGCAAACCAAGACCTATGGCACCCTAGGGCACCCTGTCAATTTCCCCAAGCATGGTCAAGTGGGCTAATGTAAGATCCAAGCAGTTGTTAGAGATCAAATGAATCAAATGCATATATTTAAAGGTTTCAATGATAAAAAGTGACACATACCATGATACCTGGACCAATTACCTCATGGAGCAAGAACCTCTTCTGATACAGGATCAAGTCGATGGTGATGGATGCTGCTGCTGCTGACAAGACAAAGATGATAAATGAAGAAAAGGCGGGTCGTCCAGGGCCATGATTAGGTCAATCCTGCTCTCGGTACTCCATGTCTAGGACCTGTGGTCCTCGAGACATGTTCTCCTAGTTATCCCTAAAAAGTGGGGATAACAATCTCATCAAATCAGAAATAGATAGGAAAAGGTGCATCTTCCGGGTAAGCTAACTGAGATTTAACCCATGTTGTCATCGAGAAGCACGCTCTCCAAGGCCGTCTTCCACAACAAAAACAACAACAACACCCTCAATCCTCTTGTGAAACAATACAATATGTTTTGTTAGACCATTTGGTTAAAAGTTGTCTTATTAAGAGGTCTTGAGTTCAAGTCTCTATTTTCTTACTTTTTTTTGAAAAAGTTCATGCTAAAATTGCAAAGTGTATTTCACTTCAAGTATAAAAGTGAATCACTATAAGTAGCTTTAATATTTTATTTTAGAATTATTTATTTTGCATGAAATAACTTCATTGTAAAAGTGATCCCCACTTCTCTTTATAAAAGTGGGTCACTTCATAAAGTGGGTCCTTTGGTTACCGTTTATGTATTTTTTTAAAAGGGCATAACTCTCACATCTGAAGTCCGTTTTTAGTGTTGTTTTTTTAAAACCGCATAACTTTTTGAGATCTTTCCATTCAGATCATCAGTTTCAGTTTTTAAATCCATATTATCTGCTTATTTAATATGGCTTCTACAAGTAATCTCTTACTTACCAACACCAACTACTTCCAATGGAAATCCCATATGGAAGATTTATTAAGAAGTAAAGGCTTGTACCAGATTACCTTGGGAAAGGAAACAACACCAACCGATAAGAAAGTAAAATGAGATAATAGGAATGACAAAGCACATGGATTAATCAGAATTCCCATCTCTCCACCTACAACCAATTGATAAACCCAAAGAAGCTTGGGAAAATATTGAATCTATGTTTGGTAAACACAATATTATTCGAGCACAACAGTTAAAAAATCAAGTACTAACTTTAAGTCCAAGTGATTTTTCTTGCATTGAAGACTATCTATCTAAGTTTAAAACACTCAAAACTCTATGTGAAGAATGTAGGATAAAGATAGAAGAATATCGTTGCATCTATCTTATTCTTTCTAAGATAGGTAGTGCGTATTCTGTGTTTGTATCTACCTTTTATGCCATGCAAGAGGCTCTAGGGACACTTTATCAAAAATCCAATCTTGATAACTTTTGTGATGTTTTGATTAGAGAGCAAGATAAACTAGTACAACTTGGAGTGATCAACACTGCAGGTACCTCCAACAAAGCCTTAGTTGTCCATCAAAAACATAAACCCAAGAATCTCAAGAAGCAACATCCTCACCACAACAACAAGCAATATAAGGGTCCCAAACCCACTAAGACAACTTCCACTCCTAATGGAGACAAATGAGCAAAATATAAAAATAAGAAGACTGACAGACATTGCAACTTTTGTGATAAAGATGGTCATGATGAGTCCAAATGTTTCAAGAAGATGGCATCTTTAGAATAAACGATGAAGAAACACAATATCAATATTGATTCTACTTCTTCTTCTTCTTCTCATGGACATGCACTTTCAGCTTCTGGTTTCTCCTTCAATACAACTTCTACTTCTACTTCTGATGAGTGGCTTATTGATTTTGGGGCATCTTATCATATGGATAAGGATAAAGAAATATTTTCTTCTCTAAATGAATGTAACACCAATAAAATATTTGTTGGTGATGATAGATCTCTCAATGTTGAAGGATCTGGAACAGTTCAAGTAGAAAATGGTCATTTCAATTATGTATTATGTGTTCCAAGTATTTCTTGTAACCTTCTATCAGTATATCAAATCACTCATTTAGGTGAAGGTAAAACCGTAGAGTTTTCACCTCACCAAGTTGTAATCAAGGATCTAAAAGATCCTAAGTATATTCTTCCAACTCGAATTGCTGATGATATTACTAGGTTATACAAGTTTGACAACTTTGGGTCATCATCTTTTTCATCAGTTTTTGTTGCTCATAGCGATGACTTGAGCAAACTTTGGCATGAGCGGTTTGGTCATCTAAACTATTGCTCATTGCAACAACTATGTAATCAAGAGATGGTGATTGGTCTTCCTCTTGTTTCATGCAGAGATGGTGTTTGTGCCAGTTGTGTTCTCGACAAACATCATCGAGATAGTTTTGGCAAACATGCCTCTTGGCATGCCTCGGGTCCTTTGCAGCTTGTTCACAGTGATTTGTGTGGTCCACTTTCTTCTCCTTCTTTTTATGGGTGCAAGTATTTATTAACTTTCATTGATGACTTTTGTAGACATACTTGAGTTTTCTTCTTAAAACTTAAGAGCGAAGTTTTTGGCTTACAAGGCCTTTGCAGAAAAGCAATCTGGACATCAAATTCAAAGGTTAAGAATAGATAACGGAGATGAATATGTGAACAATAATTTTACAAGTTACTGCACTACACAAGGAATCCAAATGCAACACACTGTTCCCTATACACCACAACAAAATGGTGTTGCTGAGGGAAATAACCACACATTAAAAGAAATGGCTAATTGTATGATCGAATCCGAGGGATTAAGTCTAAAGTATTGGGCGAAAGCCATCAACTGTGCAAATTACATACTAAATCACACTCCCACAAAGACTCTTAAAAATAACACTGGAAGAATCTTGGACTAAAATTAAACCAGATGTAAGTCACTTCGTGTATTTGGCAGTATAGCATGGGCTCACATTCCTGATGAGAAAAGGAAAGCATTGCAGCCTAAAAGTGAGAAGTGTATATTTGTTGTTTATTCTGAAGATGTCAAAGGTTATAAACTTCTTCAAACAACTTGTAATGAAATTATTATTAGAAGAGATGTTAAATTTGATGAAAATCTCTTGGCTTGCGAGCCTAATTCGACGTTTGTGCCTTATTTGTCCTGCGAGCCTAATTCAACGGTTGTTCCTTCTTTGGCCTGCGAGTCATCTTCGACGTTTATGTCTTCTTCTATTTTGGTGTCTTATTGAGATGATGACAGTGAGGATGAAAATCCACCTCTGCTTGCTCACCTTCCTCCATATGAGTCCTTTCAACCTGAACGAACACTAGCTCCACTACTTCCTAGATGGGGCCATTCAACACAAGAAGCTGCCGATGATCTTGTCGGTGATCCTTCATATCAGCGTCAGACACGTTCACAGTTCCAACAAGCCTCTTATTTTTTGGCTCAGGTTTCATAAACTCATGATTCAAAGACATTTACAGAAGCTCCAAGTCATCCAGATTGGGATACAACAATGAATGAAGAGTATCGTTCTTTAATGGAAAACAATACTTGGGATCTTGTACCTCTTCCAAAAGGAAGAAAACTTGTCATATGTAAATGGGTCTATAGAAATAAGTATGCATCATATGGAAGTGTTGAAAGAAACAAGGCTCGATTAGTTTCCAAAGGATTTTCCCAAGTTGCAGTAATTGACTATAATGAAACCTTTGCCCCTGTAGCCAAAATGAATTCCATCTGACTTGTTCTTGCCCTTGCTTCCTCACATAAATGGGAGGTCCATTGGATGGATGTTAAATCCTCCTTCTTGCACGGAGATTTGCAAGAATAAATCTACATGGAACAAACTCCTGGCTATGTCCAGAATGACTCTAGCCTTGTTTGTTGCCTTAAGAAATCTCTTTATGGTCTCAAGCAATCTCCCCGAGCTTGGTATGCCAAAATGGACAACTTTCTTATTGCCACTGGATTCTCTAGATGCCATTCTGATCCGATTGTTTATACCAATAAAGTAGGAATCCATAACATAATCCTTTCCTTTTATGTTGATGACCTTATCCTTACTGGGAGTGACTCAAAACTTTTAAACCATGTGAAAACCAGTCTTAAGAAGAAATTTGAAATGATCGATTTAGGATTTTTGCACTATTTCCTTGGCCTCCAATTTTTTCAAACCAATGAAGGAATTTTTCTTTCCCAATCTAAGTATGCTTGTGACCTTCTTCATCGCTTTCACATGGATGATTGTAAACCAACCCCTTCTCCCTTCCAGTCTAGAGTCAAGCTTACTGCCACCTATACTTCTCACGAAGTTGATTCCAACCTGTACCGTCAATTAGTTGGTAGCCTCTTATACGCTCTCCAAAGCCGTCTTCCAGAACAACAACAACACCACCCCCAATTCTCTTGCGAAACAATACAATATGTTTTTCTAGACCATTTGGTTAAAAGTTGTCTTATTAAGTAAGAGGTCTTGAATTTAAGTCTCTCTTTTGTTACATTTTTTTGAAAAAGTTCATGCTAAAATTGTAAAGTGTATGTCACTTCAAGTATAGAAGTGAATCACTATAAGTAGCTTTAATATTTTATTTTAAAGTTATTTATTTTGCATGAAATAACTTCATTGTAAAAGTGATCCCCACTTCTCTTTATAAAAGTGGATCACTTCATAAAGTGGGTCCTTTGGTTACCGTTTATGCATTTTTTTAAAAGGACATAACTCTCACATCCGAAGTCCGTTTTCAGTGTCGTTTTTTTAAAACCGCACAAATTTTTGAGATCTTTCCATTCAGATCATCAGTTTCAGTTTTTAAATCCATATTATCTTCATATTTAATATGGATTCTACAATTAATCTCTTACTTACCAACACCAACTACTTCCAATGGAAATCCCATACGAAAGATTTATTAAGAAGTAAAGGCTTGTATCGGATTACCTTGGGAAATGAAACAACACCAACTGATGCTGATAAGAAAGTAAAATGAGATAATAGGAATGACGAAGCACATGGATTAATCAGAATGTCCATATCTCATGATTTAAGGTTCCACCTTCAATCAATTGATAAACCCAAAGAAGCTTGGGAAAATATTGAATCTGTGTTTGGTAAACACAATATTATTCGAGCACAACAGTTAAAAAATCAAGTACTAACTTTAAGTCCAAGTGATTTTTCTTGCATTGAAGACTATCTATCTAAGTTTAAAACACTTAGAACTCTATGTGAAGAATGTAAGATAAAGATAGAAGAAGATCGTTGCATCTATCTTATTCTTTCTAACCTAGGTAGTGCATATTTTGTGTTTGTATCTACCTTTTATGCCATGCAAGAGGCTCTAGGGACAACTTATCAAAAA
>ML851962.1:14516-30688 GCA_009831015.1 Picea engelmannii
CTGGTTATGTATGGACTTTTGAGACTTCTTGCCTTATGAATGCCAGTTTCTTTCATGTTTTTGTTTACACTGTGTTAGAGCAACTCGGAATTGGAGGATCTAGTCAAGCTGTAGCTATTATAGGACGATGTTGTAATGGATCACTGTAATAGTTGCGTTGTCTCTAATCAGTTCTTGTGATTTTCCCAGTGCCGAGTGACTTGGAATTGGAGGATCCATTCAAGTCCCCTTTCAGTTTCTTGAGACCCTGAACCAAGCAAATCTTGCATTTAGAGTCTTTCTCCTGCAAACTGCTGAAAGCCTGTTGCCCAAAGTTGTTTGTTCTCCTTTCTTACTAAGTATTCCAACTGTTCATCTTTTAATCAACCCACTGGTTGAAGTTAGGTCGAGACCTCCTTTGTTACTTACACACCAGACCCAGTCCCTGAGTTAGAGTAATATCTCCTCGAGTCTTTATCTACATTTGATCACCCCTTTACAAATAAATCGTGACATTAAACTGATGGGTGTCGGGCTCTGCTCCTGCAAGCAATCTAGGAGTGACTTTTGACGCTAACATTTCTGGCGCCGTTGCCGGGGACGAAGTTGAATATTTTCCCCGGGAGTGAACGACAACGATCAACTGATTCTTAAGGTGCATCAGATATCAGAATTATCAGGATTGCTACTGTGCACCTGGAGACTCCATTGTGATGAATCCATTGGGGAGAACCTGCTCTATTAATTGTGGCTTTCAGAGGCAGACACACGCGGTCTCATCCACAGTTGCCTCTAGCTACACCTGAAGCTGATCCAGAGGTGGTTCTCAGAAAAGGAAAGGCCCTTGACGAAAAAGCTTCTACTGTCGAAATAGGTAATCTGCCATCTCCTTCTATGCGAACTCCTTTTTCTCCTCCTCAGTGTCTTGATAGACCTCCTTCAGAGGTTTCTTGTTTCTTGAATTTTGGGAGTGTTCCTGCAGAGTTTTCCCCTCCTTGTCTGGGATTGGAGGGAGAAATCCTTGTCACTCCCCTCTCCTCTGAAGCTGTACCTTGGCGTAGACCCAGGACTAGAGAAGATTTCCCCACTCCTAGACAAAGAAAAGCGCCTGCTAACGTGAGTTCGTTAGCCTTTTCCTTAAATCCTCTCTTGTTTCCCACTCCACTTCGAGACTCACTCCCAGTAGCCCCTTCACAAACTCCTTCTCCTCCCAGTTCTCCTCCACCTAATATTCCTATGGCTGGTGCTAATCCCCCTCTGAATAGAATGGACGCCATAGTCGCTGCCAGATACGCCCCCTTAATTCTACCCCATCCTATGAATCCTCTCCCTACTAGAGACTATTTGAAATACATGCCCAAGTTCACTGGAGAAGGAGACATAACTGCAGAAAGAGCACCTGGCTGCTTTCTACAATTATGCATACAACCTAAACATTGAAAATGAAGACGTCTGGATGAGATTCTTTGTCCAGAGCCTGGATGGCGAGGTGAGGAAATGGTTCAGGGGGCTGGCCCTCGGATCTATTGCTGGAATTGAAGCCCTGGACAGTGTTTTCTTAAGGCAGTGGGGAGATAGGAAGGATTTCATGTATTACATGACAGAGTTTGGGTCTCTGAATAAATTGGAAGGAGAGTCTGTATCTGACTTCTCCAAAATATTCAATAAGATGTATAATAAGATTCTTGCAGAGATAACGCCCTCAGAAGCCTCCGCCCAAATTTCCTATGCTGGTGCATTTGACCCTGATTTCTGCCTTTTATTGAGAGAAAGAAGAGCCACCTCCTTAGCTCAAATGCAATATGCGGCCGTAGAAGTTGAATCCAACATATTAGCAGCTGACAGACTGAGGAGCAAGGCCGACGCAGACAGAAGAAGGGGAAAGCCTGAAGCCTCAACTTCTGGCCCATCGTTGCCCCACACTCAAGTGGACGAACTGACCAAAATGATGAAGTTTTTGTCTGAAGAGATGGAGAGACTGAAGGTGGAAAGGAAGCAGATGTACAAGGGCCCGCAGGGTGCCGAAATCAAAGGAGGTTTCAGGAAGCCAAATAATATTTCTCCCCCGACTATGCACAGAGAGAGGGGAAGAGACAGAGAAGACCAGATAATTCAGGCTCCTTTTCAGAACAATTTGGTGGCCAATGAGAAAGAAAGGGAAACAGATGAGCTTGATCCTGAAATCCACTGCTTAGGAGACACTCCTTTTCCTCATCTCACTCAATCAACATACGAGGAGTCTCTCATGAACAATCAACTAAACGAATTGAGCAAAGGAGACAAGGTTAGCGGCGGCCGAGGCAGGTATAACCTGAGGTCCGACAAAAAGACAGCAACACCTGATATTCCTGAGCAGTCCACTAGAACAGAAAAACCTGCTAATGCAGTAGCCGACAGTCACAGAGGTAAGAAGGCTCAACCCCTCTCTCCCACTGTCCACAATCATGTTCCTGAAATAAGAAAAATTCCAAAGCCTACATCTTCTTTTAATTTCGAGCATGAGATTCAAAAGATTAGAATCCCTGTGCCCCTCACCGAGCTAATTAAACATGAAGAATTTAAAAAACGTTTCTTTGAGCCTTTACAGTTTGAAGCCTCATGCCTTTCCACAGACTCCATAAATCTCCAAGATGAAAAGCCAACAGTTGTCCTAGGTCCCATGGTGGAAGATAGAGACGATTCATCCCCTCCCTTCTACACATCCCTGAACATACATGATAAAGTGTTGCACAACTGCTTGATGGATTCAGGAGCTTCTCACAACCTCATGCCCAAAACTGTCATGGAAGAGTTAGGACTAGAAGTCACTCGAGCCTATCATGACCTCTATTCTTTTGACTCCATAAGAGTTCAGTGTCTCGGAGTTATTAAAGACTTGGTCGTGACCTTGTTTCAATTTCCCATGAAAAGCCTGGTCATGGATATTGTAGTGGTCGATGTTCCTCCCAAGTTCGGTATGTTGTTGTCAAGATCTTGGATAAAAAGACTGGGGGGAACCTTGCAGATGGACCTCACGTATTCTACTGTCCCAGTGTTCAGAGGGGAGCATAGAAGACTATATAGGGAAGCCCAATTGGCCTACATAATCAGTTATGAAGCTAACCCTACCAATCATCCCATCTTTGCCTTGGACACTGATTTAGGCTCCAGTTTACTACAACTAACCCATGCCCCCGAGCCTCCTCTCAAACTCAGAAAGCAGCCCACCATTTCCCCTAAATCTCCTCCCTCCATCACCCCCTATGGAAAATGTTCTTTGATGGAGCCTCCTCCAGAGAAGGTGCTGGAGCTGGAGTGGTTTTTGTGTCACCTGCTCAGGAGACCACATCTCTGTCATATAAATTAGAATTCGAAGCTACCAACAACGTGGCAGAGTATGAAGCTCATATCCTGGGATTAAGAGTCGCGAGGGAAATGGGAATTCGGGAGGTAGCAGTGTTCGGAGATGTCGAGCTGGTAATCCAGCAGATCAGAAGCGCTTATCAGGCCAAGCATCCTCGACTCAGGAGTTACAGAAATGAGGTATGGGACCTAATTGACAGTTTCTTTTCAACATTTAACATTTCTTTCATCCCAAGAGAAGAGAACACAGTGGAAAATTCCTTGGCTACATCAACAAGTAATTTCAAAGTACCCTTGCCGCCCAAATTTAAGTATGATGTAGAAGTAAAATACAGGCCCTCCATACTTGATAACGTCAAACATTGGAAGGTGTTTGAGGATGACCTCGAGATCAAGAAGTTCTTGGAGACTATTGAAGAATTTTCAGAGATGCATATCGACCAAGATTCCACCTCCGAGGAAAGGTCTGATGGGGGTGAATTGCTAAGTAAAATAGCAAAGCATGACATTATTCAGTTGCCTAGCAATCACATTCCAAAAAGACTGGTCCCATTAGAGAGATTGTTTGATGGGAATGATGTGGAAGTAAAGGGGAGAGTTTCAGGTGATGATGCTGACACAGCTGAGTACAACATCGGCACACCAGAGGAGCCTAAGTTTGTCAAGTTGTCAAGGAGTTTGACCAGGGAGCAGAGGGCTGAATATACCGAGTTGCTGAGAGAGTTTTCTGATGTGTTTGCATGGACCTACGAAGACCTCAAGACGTATGACACATCTTTCATTGAGCACAAGATCCCACTAAAAGAAGAGGCTAAGCCATTCAAGCAGAAGCTGAGACAGATAAATCCCATGTTGCTACATGTCATGGAGAAAGAGGTGAAGAAGTTGTTGGATGCCCAAATCATTGTCCCCTTGAGATATTCCAATTGGGTGGCCAATTTGGTTCCGGTAAGAAAGAAGAGTGGGGAAATCAGACTCAGTGTTGATTTTAGGAACCTGAACAGGAGCTCAAGGAAAGACAATTATCCCCTGCCCAACATGGAACACATATTGCAGAAGGTCACTGGTGCATCTAGAATATCCATGATTGATGGTTTTTCTGGTTACAATCAGATATCAGTCATGCCCGAGGATAGGGAAAAAACATCCATCACCACTACTTGGGGCACATTCATGTATGCCAAAATGACTTTCGGACTAATGAATGAAGGAGCAACATTTCAGTGAGCCATGAACATAGCCTTCATCGGGGAGAAAGACCAGTTCATGGTAATATATCTAGATGACATCACGGTCTTCTCTAGGACAGACAAGGAGCACTACTGCCACTTGAAGAGGGTTTTCCTGAAGTGTCGGAGGTTTGGCCTATCCCTGAACCCCAAGAAATATTTGTTTGCTATGAAGGAGGGGAAGTTCTTAGGCCACATAGTATCAGCAGAGGGAGTAAGGATTGACCCTAGCAGGGTAGAATCCCTTCAGACCCTGTCACTTCCCAGATCTAAGAAGGAAGTTCAGGCCTTTTTGGGGAAGATAAATTTTCTGAGGAGATTCGTCTCAAATTTTGTTGAGTTGGTGAAACACATCACATCCATGATCAGGAAGGGAAATGAAGTAAAATGGACTACTGAGCCCAGGGAATATTTTGTCCAAATTAAAAGGGCATTGACTGAGGCACCTGTGCTGATCAGTCTTGATTATTCCAAAGATTTTCTGATTTTTTCTTTCTCTTCTTTTGATACAGTAGCCACGGTCTTGTTGCAGAAAAATGATCAAGGGCGAGAGAAACCTATTTCCTTCTACAACAAGGCGTATAGAGATGTTGAACTCCGGTACGAGATCATGGAGAAGCAGACCTATGCCCTGGTGAAAGCCCTCAAAGCTTTCAGATTCTATGTCTTGCACTCAAGGATCACTGCATATGTCCCTTCGGCCTCTGTAAAGGACAGTCTTATACAGCCTGACATAGACGGAAGAAGAGGTAAGTGGATTGCCAAGATCCTGGAGTTTGATCTGGTAATCAAGCCCACCAAGTTAATAAAGGGGCAGGGTTTAGCCAGGTTGCTGGTTGAATCCAATCGCAAAGCCTTGGGAATTAACTTCATCAATGAGCAAGCTGAGTCATTCAATGAGCGTTTCCAGAGTGCCTTATCGATAGCAGCATGTGCCTAGTACAAGGATATCTTGTATTTTCTGCAAGAATTGAGGCCTCCTGATGGAATGGAAAAGAGCAAGGCGAGAGCTTTAAAGCTCAAGGTGGTCAGATATTGCCTCATTGACCAAACCTTATATTGGAAAGACCCTTTAGGGGTATTTTTAAGGTGCCTGGACCCACAAGAAGCCCAACAGGTTACATTTGATTTCCACAGTGGCCTTTGTGGGGGTCATCATTTTTGGAATACTACGGCCCATAAGATCCTCCGAGCTAGGTATTACTGGCCCACTTTAATCCATGATGTCTGCAGAGAAATCAGAGCTTGCATCAAATGCCAGAAGTTCTCAAGAAAGCAGAAGCTCAAATCTCTGCCATTGAAGCCTGTAATAACTTCAACACCCTTTCAGCAATGGGGATTTGACTTCATTGGAGAAATCCATCCTCCTTCAAGTGGCCAGCACAGATGGATCCTGACTGCAACAGACTATTTCACCAAGTGGATAGAGGCTGTCCCCACCAGGAGAACTTCTCACAAAGTAATTATAAGCTTCCTGGAGGACATCATAGCTAGATTTGGCTACCCTAGCAAAATTGTCACTGATAATGCCTCCCCCTTTCGGTCTGAGCCTCTGATCAAGTTCTGTGAACAGTATGAGATCTCACTGGTTCACTCCACTCCCTATTATCCTCAAGGGAATGGACTGGCGGAGTCTTCCAATAAAAGTCTGATCAAGCTCATTAAGAAATTACTGGAAGACAATAAAAGGGCCTAGGATTTGAAGCTCAAATTTGCACTATGGGATGACTGAGTGACAACGAAGAAGTCCCTAGGCATCTCACCCTTCCAACTTGTTTACGGAGCAGAGGCTGTTTTCCCTACTCAGCTCGCCGTATCTGTGGAAAAATTCCTCCAGAACCTCGAGGGAGAGCCTGACCATATGGTGGAAGTGCAGCAGATCAGAGAACAGGTCATGGACAGGGATTATAATCATCAGCAGAAGATCAAGCAGGCTTTTGATAGGAAGAGAAAAAAGAAAGAATTCGAGCAGGGTGATCTGGTGCTCAAATGGGATGCACCCAGGCAGGATAGGGGCAAGCACAGTAAGTTTGATGCCCTCTGGTTTGGGCCTTTCAAGATCCTTGAAGTATTTTCAAACAACACTTACAGGTTGCAGGATCTAGAAGGCCAAGAAGTTTTTTGTGGCCCAGTAAATGGGCATTTCTTGAAAAAATGTTTCTTGTGAGCCGCAGTTGGCTCTTTTGCCTTGTAAATATTGTTTTTGTTTTCAGTTTAATAAATGACTCCATAGCCCAACAACAAGGCATTGAATCTGCAAAAGTGTTCTTAGAGCATCATAGGGATGACTCTATCCCCCATGGAGCCAAATGTTAGCGATATTTATGGTAATGGGGATAAAATGCGAAGAAATGGGTAAAAAACCCACTTGTCCTAAGTTCGGGATGCAAATGCGTCCATGTTTAATTGGAAACCAACTCTGGACGGCAGGATTTCACGCGCCCGGATCAACGGCGCACATCAGATTTCGAACCCCCCCCGCCTTTCTACCTTTAAACGGAGGGGGGGGGTCCAGAATCGAGGGTGCACCTCTTCAATGGTCGAGATCATAGCACCTGGATCAACGATGCACGAGGCGATTCCGGACCCCCCCCGCCTTTCTACCTTTAAGCGGAGGGGGGGGGGGGTCCGGAATCCGGGGTGCATCTTTCCAACGGCTGCGATTGGAGATCCCGGATCAATGACACACAGGCGATCCAGACTCCCGCTGATTTTCTTCGTTTAACCCTGTGGGCCCCTTCCCCGTCGTGTCGCCTTTTACGTCATTTCCCTCCTTGCCACCTATTCCCCACTTGGCCATGTGGCAGGGTCCTTTCCCTTTAGCCTTTCCTCTTTTCGTCCATATAGTCCATCCCGCACCTCAACGTCCGCTCATTATCCGCCACGTGTCCCGTTCCCCTCCACGTCAGCCCCCTTTAAATAAGGCACCCATTATGCCCCATCTCCTACCCTGTCCGCCTATCGTCTTCCTCCGTGTGTCTTCCCCTTCCACACCTCATCACCTCTCATCTCACCCTCATAGTCTTAGCGCCACCACCCCCTGTTATGCGCCCCTTCCTTCGTGCTGGCCTCCATGCCTATTCATCAGGCTGTTCAGCTAATCCAGATGGTAGCGCGAAGGGTCTTCCACGTCGCAGAAGTGTCGAGTTGACCGGGCCATCCTCAATCCCAATGAAGCAGTTATTGAAAGCAGTTGGTGGTGGTTAGACATCGCCTCCGCCATAATGGGAAARTCCRGYGACGAATTAAGAGCACATCGATTCACCTACGGAACTGTCAGAAGTTTGATTAYGTCTGYYGTAGGTGYACGATCATTCAAAGACTGCAGGTGYTGACTGTCAAAAGCCATGCAGACGCAAAGMTTTCAATGCAACGTCTTGATTCTGTTGTTGTTGTTGTTTTGAGTATATGAAGGCATTTTCTCCATTTTTGTATCTATCGATGGTTGAGYAGAGCTCCYGGTTGTAAAGTTTTAAYGAAGMACTRWTAGCCTGGTTATGTATGGACTTTTGAGACTTCTTGCCTTATGAATGYCAGTTTCTTTCATGTCTTTGTTTACACTGTGTTAGAGAAACTCGRAATTGGAGGATCCARTCGAGCTGTAGCTATTATAGGATGATGTTGTAATGGATCACTGTAATAGTTGCGCTGTCTCTAATCAGTTMTTGTGATTTTCCCAGTGCTGAGTGACTTGGAATTGGAGGATCCAGTCAAGTCCCCTTTCAGTTTCTTGAGACCCTGAACCAAGYGGATCTTGCATTCAGAGTCTTTCTCCTGCAAACTGCCGAAAGCYTGTTGCCCAAAGTTGTTTGTTCRCCTTTCTTACTAAGTCTTCCACCTGTTCATCTTTTAATCAACCCACTGGCTGAAGTTAGGTCGAGACCTCCTTTGTTACTTACGYACCAGACCCAGTCCTTGAGTTAGAGTAATATCTCCTCGAGTCTTTATCTCCATTTGATCACCCCTTTACAAATAAATCGTGACATTAAAYTGATGGGTGTCGGGYTCTGCTCCTGCAAGCAATCCAGGAGTGACTTCTGATGCTAACAACTGGAGAACCAAGGTCCCATGTATAAATGTGAGTGTTGATTACTCTTCCTTTCTCTATTCAKCTGAGTTATTGACACAGGGTTCATGTCATTCGGGTTTCCAACAAAGCCTCTAAAACTATCGGCTCTCCTGGTAAACCAGAAGGCAACACAGTACACAGGATGTGCTACGCAGTCTCACYCGAGATAGMTTTAAATGGGTGATTGTAAGACTCAGGTGTCTACAGCCTAGGATAGAGTAGGAGATAGGGGTTTCTTGACTTAAGTCATATATCATGGGTTGTTGGTGTAATCTACTTATTTCTCTCGGTCGCATACATATGTTTCACGAATTATTTCCCAAACATCATAAACAGATTCATAACCATGTATTAACTCATTCGTGAAGCCTAACCATTAATTGTTGAAAGAAGTAAAGAAATGCATGCATTCACACATTACACAAATATTACCGTGGTTCACCCCCTCCTGGGCTACGTCCACAAAGATTTGGCTCTTGGCTCTTTTATTATAGTAGTTTTGCATTTCCGGGGCCACGCGCTTACAATTTTCCTTTTACGGGTAAGATCGATATGAGGCGAACTAGACCACACCAGACTCTACATCCTGCAGTCTAATCCTCGGATCCACCTTCCCTCTTCTCTTATTTTCTCAACATATTACAAAATTGGTTCACACAATCAAAAACATTACATATCACATTCTCCCATGCATAGCTATATTAACAACAATTAACTAACCAACCAACCTCTATATGATACCTTTGTATCCATACTTATGCATTTCGAGCTATTCAACCATTTACAGTGTATTACCAAAACCCTAACCCTACCAACATTAGGTCTTCCTCCCATGCGCATGTTGTTTTTCCTCTAGTTGTCGCTTTCTTTGTGCACGCTTTCTTGCATGCGTGCGTGTTGTTCTTTCACCAACTGTTACTTCGGTTTTTGCACGCTTTCTTGCCAACGATCATCCTTATTTTCCCTTCTGCCTGGTGCCAACAAGCCCCCAACACTGACATGTGACTCGTCCCGAGTCACCTAATCTCTCAGTGCTTCCTCGATCTCCTTGGTGATCGTTTGGAACTTTTCCTGCAATTCTGTTACTTTTGTCAGTGCTTGTGCGATTTTCTCCTTGATGGTGTCGATTTTCTGAACTGCCACTTTGTCACTCATCAATCCTGTGCATTCTAGCTGGGTCTGTTTTATCTGTGTTCTGGCTCCTTCTGTCTGCGCGAGTACTTCTGCTACTCATTCCTGCAACGATTCTATTAGAGCCTTGTTATCCATGATTTCTAGGGATAACTAGGAGATCATGTCTCGAGGCCCACAGGTCCCAGACATGGAGTACCGAGAGCAGGATTGACCTGAGCGTGGCCCTGGAGGGCCCATCCTTCTTCTTCTTCGCCATATTTGTCCTGTCAGCAGTAGCAGCATTCGTCACCATCGGCTTGGACTTGCATGAGAGAAGACTCTTGCTCCATGAGGTAATTGGTCCAGGTATCATGGTATGTGTCATGTTTGATCATTATAACTTTCTTATATATGCATCAAGTTTCCTTACATTTCTGACGACTGCTTGGATCTTACACTAACCCACTTGACCATTGTTTGGGGGATTAACGGGGTGCCCTACAAAGCTTGTATCCATGAGTTTTAGTTAGCCACCAGGGGGGATTTGAAGAGCCATTGTCTGCTCCCACCATACTATCACTTTACATCTTATCTCCCATACATCCATCCCATTCCTCTAGTCCGGGTATTAGGATAAACTTTGAAGGGTTACACTTTGTCCTGTGGGAAGAAGGGGCTAAAGGCCTAGGGGGTAAAAGCAGCTGGTAAAAAGATAAAATCCATAGGAAATAAAACCTAGATATGCTTCGCCCAGGGATCCCCGAGAAGGCAATAAAAGGCCTCTCGATAAGAAACAAAAGGGACCTAAAGAAAAATAATAAAACAAGACCTAACCAAGAGGATGGGAGGTCTCATCACGAGTTGTCCCATTATGTTCATAGCTATCTAGCAGTATGACATTGCCATTATCTGGTCACCACACCAGGGAAATGACCCTTGGTTGCATGACCAAGGGAAAGGGGGTCTCTTCACGAGCCAGCCTTATCATTTCTGTGAAAATACTAGTGGGTAACACTGTCAGCTCTGGTCACCATGCCAAGGCAGTGTCCTATGGTCAGACCTTGAAGTAAAAAAGAAAGAAAAGGTAATAAATAAGAAAAGAATAAAGGCAATGAAGGGGCTTGGAAAAAAATACATCCATGTCGGGTACAACTCACCTCCTACAAAGGCACCCATGGACAATACCTACCCCTGGTCTTCACTATGACTGGACATCCTTAGACCATATCACTTCATGTTACATGGCTTGAATAATCTTCTATGGAAACTTTCTTCTTCTTATGAATAATGGCCCAATAGGTTGTTTTGTCTATTTCTTCAACTTTGTATAGTAGATCAGTGTAGTGTCTTTGACATGTTAGAGGATATGCTAGGGATCTCGTGCATGTATTTGATGAATTTAATGATGAAATATGATTGGCATTGCTATGATCCCGAGGAATAATGATCCCATGGAGGGTGAAGTTTTGATGTGCAGGACCATTCCCTATGGACAAGTACCAGTGGACCGGTACACATGGGGAGATGATTAGCTTGGACCTCCATGGGGCTAAAGAGCCCATCCGATGGTTGCTTGGATGGAAAAGACAGGACAACATTATGATGATCCTTTGCACATGAAGAAAGAAGGATGTTCCACCCAGGACACTTTGGCTAAGCCCGACCTAGGGGGGATCACCGACTTCAGATGGAACGTTTTCCCCTTGATGGATAGGACGTCACCTAGGAGAGCTAGACATTATCTTGAGCGTGTGGCAGTGTGATGAGGTTATTGGCACATGTGGCATCTTGGAGGAGCCCTAGAAGGGCTAACGTCTAGTTTCCCGATGCTGGATATGCCCAAAAGGGGCCAACGTCTCGCTCAAAAGGGCTTAACGTCCCACCTTTTTCTCATTTTATGTCATTTTTCTAGCAGTTATGCAAAAACGGTGTAAATATTGTAGTAAGCCTTGTTGGCTGTTTTAATGACATATTTTTTAATTGAAAGGTCATAGATTGATATATATTGAGGATGTTTTTCCTCATTTTGAACATAACATAACTCACTCTCTTGTGAGATACTATATTTTGCGCCCTAGCTTGGTGTCTTTGTTATTTTAAGTGAGCCACAACTCTTCTTGGAGGATTTCTCTTGGCATATATGGTGTTTCTCTCAAGGAAGGTTTACAACTATGGTTTGATTATGCTTTCTTCATGACATGTAAGTGATTTTTTCATGCAAAACTTCTTAAGTGAATGGTTGTAGGCTTAATTTCTTACATTTGTTATTATATTGCTGAATCTTGAAACCCTAGGTAGAAAGCACACAAGTAGGTCATTGCTATATGTCCCCTTGTTTGAGAAATAGTTTTAGCCATTGAAAAAGGAAGATATATCCTAGCCGTTGCTACACTTTTCTCCCTCTTTCTGAGCTAGAGTTGAAGTTATACGTTGAAAAGAGGAGACGTCCTAGGCCTAGTTGAATCTACACCTAGGGTTTTCACCTTCTAGGGTTTGAAAGCCTTGCCCCTGCAACACTTTCTCCCTTAAATCTGTACTCTGAAGCTAGCCATTTTTCCAAGTGTCTTTAGAGAAAGAGGAAGGAGCACAACGCCTTGCTTAAGAAACACTGGAGTGAGCCTCCTTCCCTTAGGGTGTTGATTCTAGGGCCCTGCCATTGCATCACCTTGGAACCCTACCTTCTAGTCTCTAAGTTTAAGTCCTCCTGAGACCTTTTCCCCTTTCTTTTGACTCCATTTACCCTAAGGCACTGGTAATATCTCCAACGTTGAGCTTTAGGTGTACAAAATCATCTTTCAAACTTTAAATTTTTGAAACCCTAACTAACCCTAATGTTGCTAACCTAGCCTGACGTCATACTTGACGCAACACTCTTTCTAACCAATAAATAGGCAATTAAATGATGACATCAAGCATTTATTCAAGAATTGTTGATTGAAAATATTGTTGGCTTGGTCATTTTTGTAGACATTGATGAATTGGTGATCTTACATAGGCTATTTAGCAGAACATTGACTTCATATTGCCTATTACATTACTTATTAAATGAAATCAGATAGTTAAGAAGTACTAACCCTTTGAGTTATAGCCTGTAAATATTGTATTGCATTGTTATCATCTTGTTCTAGGTAGGTGTTTTCAACAGGGACTTCACTTCTTTATTGGCTGATTATCCAGATCATCTGATACTGGTGGTAACCTGCAAGGAGGGAAAACCTTAATTCTTGACCTTTTATTCTTTGCCTCTTCAAACCCCATGTTGTTGGGGACGTCTCCCCTGGGCTAACCTCCCTAAATAGAAAGAACCTCCCCATCGAGGTGACATTGGGTGGGGAAGGTTCCTATTACGCCAGTTTGTCCACTATCATGTAGCCTGTGACCTAAAATACAAACTACGCGATAACATTTTGGTGTCGTTGCCGGGGAACACTGAGTCAATCATCCTCAATGACAAATCCTTTGGTAAGCCTTGCCTCAAAGATCTTTCTCTTACAAGATTACCTGATGACTCCACTAAGACTTCATTCCCTTATTCTTTTATAGTTTCAGGAAAACTATCTGGCAACTCCACAAACCAAAAGGAGGTTCAATAGCCCTCCTCTATCTTTCAGAAGGAAGCCTCCTACTAATTCACCTGTTTTCAAGTCACTTTTTGGAAAGAGACTTCCTTTAAACATGTCTACTTCTCAGACCGATACTACAAACCCAGTCAACAATCAGAGACAATGGTCATCTACTTTGTTCAAGCCATTAGACATGTTAGCCACACCTGGCTACCTTAGGCAAATGCCACCCAAATATGAGAAGTGGTTGCCTAAGTTTACTGGCATTGATGCTACTAGTGCCGAAGAGCATATGAGTAACTTCTGGGCATTTTTTCAGCTTCACCCCATTAGTGATGATGCTGAGGACTTGGTCATGAAGCTATTCTATGCTACCCTTTGTGATGCTGCAAGACGTTGGTATCTTGGCCTGCCTGATGGAAGCATCAAAACCATGGATAGACTTGAGAAAATATTCCTCAGAAGGTGGAGTATCAAAGAAGACCCGAACATGCTGCTCACCTGACTAAATAGCCTTGCCAGACGTGAGAATGAATCCATTCAGGAATTTCATACCAGGTTTGAGGCGTTACTCCAACGAATTCCCCCAAGCCACCATCCGAAAGATGATTATCTTGTTCACATTTATACTAGATATTTCAGTGGCCAATTAGGGTATCTTCTTAGAGACAAAGACCCTCAGTCCATTCAAGAAACCCAAGAGCTTGCGACCAAGATTGAAGGAAATCTCCTTTCATCCAAGATTGAGCCCTTTGCCAACCCTAGGGGGAAAATAGATACCAAGTAGAAAGTGGTACACAATGTTGAGCCTACTTCGGATCTTTGCACCAGTATCAGTAAGATACAAGCTTCAGTGGATAGCATCATGAAGAATCAAGAAGAAATGATGAACCAGATCGTTAGACTTGAAAAGTCCCAGACTCAGGCACCTAGACCTGCATTCAAAGGGCCATTCCAGAAAGGGAACCAAACTTACAAGATGACGAATGAAAATGAAGTCCCTAATACTCTGGCCCCTACAAATGTAGTCGATGAAAATCCTTGGTGTCTGAAATGCAGCGAAGCACATTGGGAGAATGAGTGTCCTTATAACGCCAGCCAGCAACAAGTCAACAATATTGACTGCTTTTCAAGTTTCCCTCAGATAAACATCAATGATATAGAACATCAACAAGCTCTAAAGGAAGCAGCTAGAGCAACAAGACTGGAAATAATTAACAACTTGGACCAAGAATCACGAGAAAAACTTAAAAAACAAGAAGTACAAGTATATCGGAGAAAGAACCCAAAGCAACCTGCAAATGATCAGCTAAAATCTCCTGAGGATCTTCCTCCCAAGACATCCAAAGCTGATAATATTACCCTTGATTTTGATTTTGAAGGATCTTTGTCGAAGATGCATGTGAATGTTCCTCTAAAAGAAGAAATTAAGATCCCTTCTATTAAAGAACGCTTCAATAACTTCTTTTCGGGAATGGTTGAGACTATGGACCCCCTGATTATGCTTCAAGCTGACCATTTCAGGATCCAATACGGTGAAAATCCACCTTTCTTCATAAATCTTATGATGAACAACAAATACCTCAACAATTGCATCCTGGATATAGGTGCTGGTGCAAACATGATGTCTCTTAAAGTCATGCAGCAGATGGGCCTAAAGGTAACCAGGCCTTACAGAAATGTGTGTGGATTTGAATCCAAAGCAATACCCACACATGGTGTTGTTGAAAATGTCGAAGTGCAGTTGAAAGAATTCCCCGAGAAGACCGTTCACATAGACATTATAGTTGTTGATGTCCCGGATGTGTGGGGAATGTTGTTGTCTAGGAAGTTTGGTGCAATGATAGGCGGGGTCCCTTGAGATGGATCTCACATTTTTGCGGTTTCCTTTGAAAGATGGAACAACTGGACGTTTACTCAATGTGTCGATAATTGGAAACCATGTACAAGATGTCGTTCCTTCTGTAAATGAAGTGCAGAAAGATGTGATACAAACTCTTCAAGAATATTCTCCAGAAGATATGCCATTTGCTACAGAAGAAGACTTTGACCAGATTGAGTGTCCCAAGAAAGAGGAATATCAGCAACTCCTAGATCAGTTTTAGAACAAAGAGGTAGGGATGGTAAAGATACTAAAAAGACAAAAGGATGAAGAAGACGTGCAGATCCATCCGTCCCAACAGGAAGTCTTTACACCAGAAGCCCACCCATCTCCCTCAGTACAGTACACCAGGGTTGTTCAAGGAACAACCAAACACAAGATCCGAAAATACGAGGGAGAGTTGGTATGGATGTGGGATACTCAGAAAGGAGAGCCAACTAATGTAAAAGGGAGTACACAATCGTGGCTCAGACCTTTCAAGGTCGGGATGGAATCAGTGGATAACTCATACTACTTGTCCACCTTGGAAGGAAGAAGGTGCCCATTACCAATCAACAGACGCCTCCTCAAACCCCACCAAGGTGGTCGGAAATGGCTATACAGGTAAGTATGAGTAGGTAGGCATTTTCCGTGTATTATACCATCTGCATTTCATGTTTGTTTCCTCATATGTATTTGATTGTTTTACGTCATATGTATACATGTTATATTTGTGGGGTGGCAATACCACCCCACCTTTGTCGTTGATGTTTCTTTTCAAGTGTGAGCAAGTCATCAGGTTTATGCCAGAGATGCTGAGGTTCTCATGTGCTCTACGGTGAGCACATGTCCCCGAGTTGGAGCCAGATGTTATTCTCGATTTCTAGGGATAACTAGGAGATCATGTCTCGAGGCCCACAGGTCCTAGACATGGAGTACCGAGAGCAGGATTGACCTGAGTGTGGCCTTGGAGGGCCCATCCTTCTTCTTCTTCTCCATATTTGTCCTGTCAACAA
>ML851964.1:16150-30687 GCA_009831015.1 Picea engelmannii
GGTAATCCCGCTTACAAAATTTTGTGCTGGAGCATCAAATGCCCAAGTAGAACCAAACATGTCTTCTACATACTTGCATCTGATGATGCATATCTTCATGGCACATGAGTTGACCACCGTTGCTAACTGGGCGGTCAACAAGCCCTTCGATCGTGCTCATTTTCACCTCCATCGTTGGATTAACTCTGATGGGTTCTTGCGTTATTTACCCGTTTCGTTCACATTCCTTATGATGCTGAGCCAAAGCGGCTCTTTAGATTCCTCCAATGGAATCCCTCTGCAAATGCCCGATCCACAGGTCCCGTTAACCTTCACGGCGTTCTACACTTAACCGTGGTTTTCCCCGACTTGATATCGGGGTTCGGGGTTTCAGACTTTACGCTGTCGAGAGTCCCTGTCCTCTCGAATCCCCGATTTTCGATGAGCTCCTTCTCTATGAGATAGCCCCTATCGGCTATGCCCTGGTCCATACGACCACATACCATAAGACCGCAGCCTTATATCCCTCTATCGGGGTTTCAGCGTTTTCAGTGTCGAGATGCACATGTACTCGGAACCCCCGATTCTTCGATCCCCGATGTGCTCCTTTCCCGAGCTTTAGGCCCTTCCGGCTACATAATGGTCCATGTGACCTGCTATCACGTGACCGCCACCATACCTCTCGTCGGGGTTTTGGGGTTTAAGATGTCAATGTGCATACGCCCCTTTGACCCGCGATATGTCGATCCCCGACTTCCTCCGTACTCCTGACACGCGTCCCACCGAATGGACGGTTCAGATTCCGCATCGGGGTTTCCTCTAGGAATTTCCCCGATCCTTCGTCCACGGGAATACCGATTTGTTGATTCCCGATATGTTGGTCCTCCGATGGTTCCCTGCCTTTGACCTGCCACCTGTCCTCCACTGACTCCTGGGTGGCCCACACGCTATATGCCTTATCGGGAAATCGCGTATCGCGATTTCGCGATGTCTAATGCAATTGTTCACGGGACTCGTGAAACTCCGATTCTCGATTCTCCGATGAAGCCTCCTGTCGAGCTTCTCCCGGTGGCGCCCAATCGCTGCCACGCGTCCTTCCAAATGGACGGTCCCGATTATGTTGGGATTTCGAGACTTTCAATGTCCCGGTTCTCACGATCTCGATGATTCTACGGTCCAGATCTCATCGTGAACTCGCATCTCGCGATTCCTTCGATAGAGGTTCTTGTCACACTAAGTCGCGATAGGCGAGACTTCGAAAAGGACCTTAGATCAACGGAGCATATCTAATCTCTATTTAACGGATGCGATTGAATCGCGATTTCTCATATCGCGAAATCGGCATTCTTGATGCATTGGGTTCTTTGCCTCCCCAAGTCGCGATCCGCGAAACTCCGATATGGTGTCCATCTGCTGACATCATACGTGGATTGACACATATTGAATACTACCACGTGTCACTCTAATTCATGACTTACATGTGCCTGAAATGTTGAATCAGTCTGACACTTGTCATTACCTGATTGTGCCACGTGTCCCTAGCTGACGTGGTCTGTTATCATGAGTTGGGTCGACGGTCTAGATCACATTCTCGATTCAATGGCTGCGATTGAATCGCGATATCACATATCGCGAAATCGGAGTTCCTGATGTCAATAATCTTTGTCATGTCCAACTCTCGATACCCGATGCCTCTCCATTGGCTGGAATCAACGGTCCAGATCAAAGATTGATCTGACGGCTCAGATTTCATCGCGATTTTGCATATTGTGATTGCGCCCACTTCTCCTTGCACTTTAAAGAGCGTGCAGGTTATCCTTGATCCGACGATGGTCGGGCTCTGCGCTCGGATCTGACGGCTAAGATCCGTCTCCCTCTTCAACGATCAGAGATTCTTCTTCAATCTTTCGCTCATTCGCTACCTTCGATCATTCACTGCTTTCGATCATTCACCTCTCTAAACTTGTCTTCTGTTTGCCTGTTTGCCTATCATCTTCACTGTTGCCATCAATGACAAGCATTGCGTTCACTGTCTGTTAACTGAATTTGCCAACACAATATACTAACAAGTTGCTCGAATGTGTAGGAAATAAAGATACTCAAGACAAGATAACCATCAACACATCGAGCCAAGCATGCTCACAATAGATCTTACTCTATTGGACTGCATATCAATGGCACAAAAACGAAAAGCATTCAAGACATAGTCAAGAGAGTGCCTCCAGGTGGATGCGCAACTTCTTGAAGGATCACACCATAGATTACAGGAACAACAATAAATAAAAAGTGTGTGAAAATGTAAAGTGTTCCAGATAAGAGATATAACCACTTAGATAATATCCCACAACTTATAAAATGACTTGCATGTAAATAAAGATATGAGATCAGTGTGTTTGCAAGTGTAAGAGTAAATTGCCGATAAGTTGTAGAGCAAGGATTAAATTAAGTGATTAAGTGAGATTTATTTTAATCCTATCTAAGTGTCAACCCAATATTTTCCTCCCCCAATTACCAAGTAATTGTTGGGTGCTCAAGAAGTAAGGTAACGAGGCCCACCCTAGCTCCACAGGTCAGTTCTAAGATCAGAGTACTCCCGGAAAGGACGTCGCGCGCTGCGAGGCCGTCCCCGACCTAGCACCTTCTGTTGCCTTCCTCCGACCCCATTTTAAATGGCGAAGATAGTTGGTAAAGGTGCCCTATTAAGTCTAATAGATTTTAAACCTATGAGCTAAGTATTGAAGTGTGTTTGAGTGCTTAAAGCTTGCTCAAATGCCAAAGTATGTTACTATGAATTTTAGTTTCCGGAAAGGGCCTAGGGGACCCAAAACCAAAAGTTGAAAGTTAAGTTCTTAGATATGAAACTATTGCATGTGAAAGGTAAGAACTTGAAATGAATTGGAAATTGAAAATGACGATTATTTAAGCCATTATGATACTAATGTCTGCATGCATGTGTGTAAGATAAACAATTAAGAACTAAATGACTTGCATGCAATGAAAAATAAAGATTTAATCTAAACCTCCATGGGCTCTAAGCTAACATTTAGGTGTAAAGTCTACTCTAGATAATTTTAACTTTAAGCATGCATGTAGATACCACAACTAACTAGCTAAACTATGAAGTAAAGACAGAAAGGAAACTAAACTAAAGCTTGGAAAGCAAAAACTGAAATAAAAGAATGCAAGCCACTTGGGTACACTCCTTTGGGCTTGCTTGCAGTGATTTAGATAGAAAATAAGAAGAGGATAGAGTTACCACTTTGAAAGGAGGCCCTTGAAGATGTGTTGTGAAATAAATTGGGCAGTATGCACCTTTAACCTGGCGAGAACCTGCAAAAATCAGCAAGCTATTGCTTGTTGATTTATGCTGCAACACACTCACAATGTTAAGGAAATTTTTTGTTATGAAAGGGAAGTTTCCCGCATATAAAAACCATAAATATATTTGAATTTATTGACCTATCTAAGCAAGTTAGCACCCAAAATCTGAATATGAAAAGAAGAGAAAGATGATCAGAAAGAGCTTGTGAAGTTTTAGTAGATGATGAGGGTAGATTCGTGCTTGAACCTCTCCCAGCAACTCCCTTTAAGATGACCTAAAAACTTCAAATAAACTGTGAGATCAAGTAGATAATGGATTGCATGCATGAATAATACAACAAAGTTAGTATTATAAATGAATACAATGCATGTAAGTTCAGCAATCATAAATTTACTAAACCCAGCTAAGCAAACAAAGTTTTACATAAGCAATGCTACTTAATGATCACAATAGTATTGAAAGCAATGAGCAATATCACGTCGCAAATAGATGGAACATGTGGAGACAATCCAATACTCCCCAATTCCTCCAAAGCAATTCTTTATTATCCAATGGAAGAGGTTGTAGCAACAAAGTTTCTCTAAGCTCTTCAAGAACAAGTGAACCAAAGCAAGATGACAATGAGAGAGAGAGAGGGAGATGGTAGGAAAATGGTAGCATAACAATACTCTGAAGAATGGTGAGGAAAGAGTGAGGGGAGAGTCTCATTTATAGCAATAGAGACCCAAGAGATACCCCTCTTAGATCTTTGACATTTGTCAAAAATCCAACCAAGGAGACAGCTCAAGTGAAGAAGGCATATGCTTTTAGGGCTGAGATGAGAAAGGAAGGTTGGGTGAGTTGGAGAGTGAGTTGGCAAGGCAACAGGGGCGTATTGGCCAAGAAGGGAGGCCCACGTTTTCCTTAAAGCAACCTTCCCCTTCACTTTGTGATGTTTCCACTTTTCCAAATGGTGAGGGCGCAAATCCCCAAGGAAAAGCGTGAGGGAGTGTGTTTGGAATGTGTTGGCACACTCCCAAAGGTGAGATGGATGGGTAAGGAGGGGCGCAACTCATCAAGGAGGGGCCCACGACTCATTTTGAATGAGTTTCCAATTCTTTACATGAAGTGGGGGGCACATTCCCCAATGGGGTGCAAATCCCAAGGAGAAAATAATTAACAAGTGAGTTATGAGGTGGGTAAATGGTTAGGAAAGGGGTTTGGGTAGTTTAGGGAGTCTCTCTCAACCATTAGTAACCTTTACTTTACCTCATTTGATTATTTATTACAAAATTGACATTTTCCCATGTCTTAGGTTTAGCAATTAAAATTGCGTTTATCTTACTAAGACTCCTAAGTGGACAAAACCCTAGCAAAACTTGTCCCACTGAGTTGAAACTTGGTCCAAGGGTGTAGTGGGTCTCATTCCATTTCTTTTGAGTACAAATAACCCTATCAAAAGCCCAGGGACCTAGCTTTTACAATTTTTCATCAGAATTAATAAATTAAAATCCCAACCTTAGTAAATTTTAATTAATTAAAAAAAACCTATCTAGACTCGACTAAAAATCACGAAACTTTTTGTGTTGTCTTACATGGTCATTTACATCATTCCTAAACACTAGCTACCAGAGGACGACTTCATTAGAACACCTTTCACCACTTTTGAGGATTTATTGCTAGTGGGAGTGAAAAACTCAAGGGAAATTAATAAGGCTGGTTAGGCCAAATTAAGATCCTGAGGATAAAAAACACTTAGTAAAAGGAACTCTCCTAATGAAGAAATCCTAAGGTAACTGACCTAACTATGATCCATGCAGACCTATTACATTATCAACCCACGTAGGGGTGCAGAAATTCCATTTACAAAAATTGTGTGCTGGGGCAAAAATTGCCCTGTAGAGCCAAATAGTCTCTGAGTTGTCTGCATCTGATGATGCATATCTTCATGGCACATGGAATTGACCCCCTAGTTGAATAGGCGGTCAACAGACCCTAAGGAAACAAGTTTTCTAGCTTGCTTTCCTTAGTTCCTTTTGCATATTTATCATATATTTTTACTTAAAATATTTTGGGTTTGTCTACTAATAACCAAAGACACTCTTAAAGTGTTTTTGGCCATCTTTTGTATTCTTTTGTTTGTTGTTTTGTGCAGGTCTTTGAATAAACAAGTGGAGATTCTACCAAAATTTGGCGGATTAGGAGCAATTGGGACTTCTAGAAGCACCCTATACCTTCCTAAAGACATTTGTAACTTGTAAAACCTTTGATCCATCATTCTAAGGATCCAACATCTCATCTATAGGAGATCATTGTAAATGAGTTAATGAAATAAGTGAGCCAAGGGAGGCCTCACTTTTTGTTTCCCCCTTGAGGGGGTTGGTGTTGTGGTTTGGGCATTTTCGTTTAGTTTTCTTCCTTTTGCTTATAAGCTCAAACAATTTCACATATAAAGAATAAGCTAAAAATAAGTCACAACTTTAGTTTTAGTTTTATTTTTGAAAAGTAGAACACTAGTTGCTAGTTTATCTTTCTTTTCTACAATTTCAACTCTGGCAAATAAACCATCCCCTTAGCTCCTCACAATCGTCCCCTTAGCTCCTCACAAAAGGCTGGTCAGTGAGGACTTAGTAATTAGAAAACATTTTCCTTTCAACATTTTACTTTACTGTTTAAAATAAATCTTCCCCTCAACTTCCAGTGTTGTTCCTGACCCCTCCAGTTGCGAGTTTGTCTCGATCTTCTGGGAGTAACTTTCATACACTCCGGGATGGTCAATGTGGAGTAGTAATAATAGGACAATCTCAAAAGAGGACGATTGTTTGGTTTAAAGAACTGCCTAGGAGGAGTGTGTGAAGTTTCATTGAATACCTCGAGCTTGTTCCCCTCAGTGTTGGACCTCCGACACCTCTAGTGGGCTTGTTGGTGAAACCATTGGGTTTCAACAAGTTCTCAGCAAATCTTTGAGCTAAAGAGGCCAAATTTAGTTTAGCTTGCTTTACTTTCACAATCTCATTAATCTACTTTTCAAAAGGCAATCTAATAAAACACGCGTTCAACAACTGCCCACGATACTTTTAAGGCACTGGTCTCATTTCATATTACACAAAGCTATTTGCTTCAAGTACTTTTATTTCTCAAGCACTTGCTATTTATCTTGAAGTATTTCCTTTATCTACTTGCATCTTGTTATCTTGGGTATCCTTTTTATGCAAGTATGTATTTATGTATAAGTGATTGTGGTGGTTGATTGATATATGCTCTTAGAGTAGATTTACTTTACATTTTGTCTTTTGCAATAAACTCCTAGATGTATTTCTTGTACTTAGATTAGTTCAAGCCACAGATTATTTTCTTTAGGGACCACCCCCCTTTGCTTCGCTAGGAGTTGGCCTAGACGGAGGAGTTGAGAATTAGGTGACAACACCTTAACTCTAACTTGCCCCCAAGGACACACCAAGTGGATTGAAGATTTCTTCCATGTTACCCTGGTGTGTATAAAGGCGGCAACATGCATAACATGACTAAGAACTGGTGGTTCCATTTTTTAACCTTGTGATGCAGTCATCTTCGATCCTGTACTAAATCACCTATAGGAACAAGTTTCTACCCCTAAAGTGCACATCCAACAAGTAACAACATTAACAGAAATTGAATAACTTAAAGAACACCAAGAGAAATTACAGTCATAGGAAAAAATATGTAAAGAAGAGACAACACCATTAAATAGGGACTCAGGAAAATTTATTAACAAGAAAAAAATTTGTCTTCCATAGTCTCATTATATTTGAGCCAAATCTGGGACAATACTCATTCAAACTCTAACTGGAGGTGTGCTCATTGTTCCACGTTGTCCATCCCAAACTAACATCCCTTCCTCTGCTCCATTGTTCTGCAGACATCCCTTTTCTCTTTCTATCCCACCTGAACTAAAAGGCCAAAAACTCCCCCTATCTGTTTTCCCTTTCTTTTTTTTCTTTTGTTTCTTGGCAACCACACCGCCTCTTTTTCCCCAACCGTTTCTTGTTTTCCTTCCCCAAATGTGTTGGCACTGGGCAGTTTCAACTATCCAAATTCCCGGTCATTTTCTAAATGTGCGTTGGAAACTTAGACAACTGTAGCAATTAAATTCTTCAATCATTTCAAGTAATTTGTTTTCCATCACGCAATTAGTCTATCACTTGTCACGAAATTCCTGCAAGACATGTGGAGTCATGATTCGTAGCATTCTAACAAAATTTTCCCTTGCTTGGAGTTACAACGTTGGTGTTGCAACAACATGTTACAACGTGGGTATTGCAACAACAAAATGTTTCCGCACAGGTGTTGCAGTAACGTGTTACATCACTTTGTTACAACGCTATGTTACAACAACGTGTTACAAGACTATGTTACAACAAGATGTTACAGCACTGTGTTACAACAATGGGAGTTGCAACACTTATCTCACCTTACAATTTACTAACTTGAAATTGAAATGTTTTTGGTTGATGCAGATTTCTTGAGGCCAACGATGCTCCTGCATCAGACATCCTTGGTAAGAAAAAGATGAGCTCCAACTCATGTGGATGCAATAATAGATTCTACAAAGGATGAAGATCCTTGCAGGCATGCTAGCTCATTTTCAAAAACCCACGATGCATCTTCGCAACCCCTATTTCTCCACTTAACTAGATATTCATAATATTCCTTATTCCAAGTCCTCTTGCTAACCCTCTTCGCCCAAAATTTGCTCTAATACTTCAGTTGGTTTATTAGGTAGTTGTTTCTTCCATTCATCCAGGGTACTTTCTTCATCATGCTCTACTCCCTCCCGAAACTCATACAAGTAAGCCACATTGAATATTGGAGAAATGTCAAAATCTTCCGGCAACTCTAACTTATATGCATTATCAAAAAAATTTCTCAAAATTCGACATGGTCCAATTTTCTTGTAATTTAGTTTACTATACATACCTCTAGGAAATATTTCTTTCTTCAAGTGTGTTGATGATTACAACTGCATGAGACATCCTCTAGGACACAGACTGAGTGAGTCGACCTGAGAGAGAGCCCATGAGTTGGGTGTGCCCATGAGATGGGTGTGTGGTTCCTCTCTCAGACGGAGATGGAACGTTGTGACCCTGCGTGGGGTGAGGAAGCCCATGAGCTGGGTGTGTGGTTCCTCTCTGAGACGGAGATGGAACATTGTGACCCTGTGTGGGGTGAGGAAGCCCATCAGTTGGGTGTGTGGTTCCTCTTTAAGACGGAGATGGAATATTGTGTGCCCCTGTGTGGAGAAGCCCATGAGTTGAGTGTATTGTTCTCTCTGAGACGGAGATGGAACGGTGTACTGGTCTCCTCTATGCAAAGAGTTGAGATGATGTGATACTCTAGATGATTCTCCTGTGAGACCCAGTGAGAAAGAGATCTGCTGAGTTGGACGTTCCTGTGGCTGAGCACAGATGAACGTGATCCTAGTGGTTGAGCACTAGTGAGTGTGGTTCTCTTGTGAGACGCAGTGAGATAGAGATGTGGACATCCCTGTGGCTGAGCACAGATGGATGTGCCCCTAGTGGTTGAGAACTAGTGGGTGTATGAGATCCCTTGCTATATTGTACAAGAGTCAGCCTTAGTATATTTGTTAGGGACTAACCCCCTTGGCTTCGCTAGGAGTTGGCCTAGACGGAGGAGTTGAGGATTAGGTGACAACACCTTAACTCTCACTTGCCCCCAAGGACACACCGAGTGGATTGAAGATTTCTTCCACGTCTCCCAGGTGTGTATAAGGCGGCAACAGATACAAAATCACATCAAATGATCAAAATAAATGTGTATCTCATGAGATGAATCATCATGAGGCATCTAGATACTAAATAGTACATGATAAAATGAAAAAATGATAGATCATAGAAATCCAAATCATTGATTCCCTCTAGGTCGTGTCGCTCTAGCCCTTTTACGAGTAAAGGGCACCATTTTTCCTCAGGAAGCAGTAGGTGGTCGTGGAGGTACTCGAGATGAGCTTGGAGTGGAAGATCCAACTACTCCATATGCTCCATCTGAGGTGGTAAGCGACAGGGACGAGGTGGAAGGCAAAGTGTGTTGCCTCCTCCCAATCCCAACGGACCGAAGTCCAACTCCAGGTATGGCTCTCCGTGGAGGTGGTGGTGGCATTGGATCCACTGGAAGTCCAATCTCCTCCTTAGCCTTTGTATCCACTGGAAGTGGAACATCCTCCTCCTCCTCCTCTGTTGTCGCATCCTCCCTCAAATCATCTGCATGCTCCTCTTCCAACCACTCAGGTGCCTCCTCCATCTCAGGCTCCTGAATCTCCATCCTCCACTGACTAGTGGTGTCAATGTCATCCAATGAAATGGCCTCTATGTCAAGTTCTTTGTCAAGTTGTTTCACCCACAACCTTAGATTGTAGTAGACACATACCAAGTCATTAAGGCGCTGGGTACCATATCAATGTGTGATTGGTTTGCAATACGCACAATTTCTGGGCTACTGTTTAAACAAATATCCACATCAAACCCAGTGATTTTAGCAAGGTGGTATTCCAAGCGACCAATTCCTCCATAAATTCTTTTTTTGCAAAGATTGCATGTCAATATTTGTCTATTGGGAAGTTCTACTAGTTCACCATACACCCACATTGGATCCAATGCCTTCGACATTTTGTTTAGGTCAAAATATTAAACCTATGGCACAAAAAAATACCAAAATAAACACATGATAATACAAAGGTTAAATAATGAGAGCTAGATGAATGTAGAATGATTGAATCTTCCATTCAAAAACAACAAGAAGAGGCACATTGCAAACCCTAGCTTAACTCTAGAAAAACAAAGTTCAAACTTCAAACAAACGAAAGAAAAACGTTTTGGATCACACCTGGAAATCTTGATGGTTTGAATGATTGAATGATGAATCCCCACTTCACGATCTCTCCGCTCATGGCAAAAAGATCCTTGGCTTTCTCCTCCTTGGATAGATGCAGAATGACTTCCCTCACACCTCTCTAGCTTTCTCACACCTTAGAAATGAAACAATGAGTGAAAAAAGCAACCTGCGTCCTTTAAAACCCCTTCACGCACACTTTTTCCTCCTTTTTAGCTAACAGGCTGATATTTCCCATCAACTTGCGATATTTTCATAATATATCACGACATATTGAATGTGTCACGACACATTCAATATGTCAGATATGTCGCGACATTTTCCAAACAAAATATCGGCCCCCTTTATATCTTGGCGATATATCCGATATATCGGCGAGATATACAACACTAAGATTTTCAATACATGCTTCGCTCGGTCATGTATCACGAATCCCTCTGGCTGCTCGATGTAAACTTCTTCCTCAATCTCACCATTGAGAAAGGTTGTCTTTACATCCATCTGATGTAGTTTCCAACCCATAGATGTAGTTAGTGCAATGATAGTACGGATCGAAGTGTATCGGGCTATAGGAGCAAGTGAAAATCCTCTGACTAAAAATCTCGCTTTGTACTTCTCGACACTTCCATCGGCTACATGCTTGATCTTATAGATCCACTTGGATGTCACTACAGACTTTCCTTATGGTCTCGGAACAATATCCCACACATCATTCTTCATGATGGACTGATACTCTTCTGTCATAGCATCTTGCCATACCTGCTGACTTGCTGCTTCTCCATGACAGGAAGGCTTAGTATCAATGATGTGGCTCATGACTGAAACATAGCTCGAAAATATCTTTGGTTTCTTGCTCTCTCGGAATGTGCCTTGAGAAGTTGCATGTCCCTCTGCCTCCTGTAGAGTTTGTCGAGCCCAGGGAGGCCTTTCATGGCCTACTACAATTGTTAATATTATGGTAGCTGAGGGAGGTATTTAACCCCATGTGTGAACCTGACGAGAATAGAAGACTCCGGGAAGCAAGAGAAACCCTAATGAGTTGGCTAATAACCCTAGAAGCCTTGTCGGCTCAAGAAGATAATTTATATTAGGCTATTAGCCTCCAAGAGAAGAAGTCGGCCAGAAATAATAATAATATACTGAACAGACACATACCCAAAAGGAGAAGTCGGCCCCAGCAAACTGGCAGGATTACTATAAATACAAGGCGCCAGTTCTCATTTGCAGTATCTCAGCAGTTGCAGACAGAGCCAGTTCTGCGCAGTAGTTTCCTAGTTGGTGTGCACTGTAGTTGCAGTCTGGTGCGCAGGTTTGGAGGAGGGTTGCAGGTGCAGCAGCAGCAATAGCTAGTTTCAGTTTTGGCTTGGATATCTTTTGGCTAGGGTTTGGAACTATCTGATCAGTCTTTTGTGTTGCGCAATCCTTGGAGAGAGATGCGTTTCTCTTTGTTTGGCTATCTAGCCTAGGGTTTGATTCCGGAAGAATTCTCAGTCAAGGTTAAAGTGCTCTGAGGGAGGCTTCGGCCTGTGGTTGGGTGACGAGGGTATCGTCAATGGTAAAACGAGCACACCATCTTCTATATTCTAACAGGTTATGGGCCCACACCCCTTCAATCAGCCTAAAACGCTGGAAGGAAACATAGCTGCTACATATTGAGCTTGTTGAGGAACTGCCGCTAGGGTCACTAGCAGGAGCAGTTTCCAGAAGCACTACAGCTAGGGTTACTAGCAGAAGCAGTTGCAGAAACCCTAAACCTCTTGTTGAGGCACCTTAAGTGACGAGTTTGACCTAATCTCTGGATAGATCAGTGCGCCCTAGCCCAGCGCATCTCCTGGTACTCTCAGAAGGCCAAGACGTGAAGTTTGGATTTTCGGTCAAATCTAGGGTTTGACCAAGTCAAGCAAGGCATGACGAACTCTATGAAGTCTGAGAACAAGCTAGATGGAGCCTCTAACTTCAAGAGCATGGAAGACAAGGATTGACCTCATCCTTGCTAAGAATAAAGTGTTGGATATTGTGGAAGGAAAGATCGTGAAGCCAGAGTTTAAAGAAGGAGAAGAGAAGGAATCGCAGAACGTTGCAGCTATGGAAAAGTTCAAAGACGTTGACATCAATGCCATGAGTATCATAGTGGATTCCATAATAGACCACCTGATACCCTACATCTCCCATCTTGACTCATCAAAGAAGATGTACGATGCCCTAACAAATCTCTTCTCAGTCAGAAACATTGGACAAGTCATGAGTTTGAAGAATGAGCTCTGTGACATGCAGATGAATGATGACGACAGCATAACATCATACTTTGTAAGGATCTCCCAGCTAAGAGATCAACTACAAGCTATTGAAGAGATCACTTCAGAAAAGGAATTGGTGAACATAGTACTCAATGGTCTTCCCAAGACATGGGATGCATTTGCCGCAAGCATGAACACAAGGAAGGAGTACCCGACATTTGAAGAACTTTGGACTTGCTGTGCTCAAGAAGAATCAAGGATCAATGCAAAAGAGAAACCTCAAAAGAAGCACAACGATCAAGCCTTCACAGCAAGATTCAAGAACTTCAGGGACAAAAGAAAGTTCGATTCAAGAAGGAAGCCAAAACAAAGAAAAGATATTTCAGAAATACAGTGCTTCAACTGTCAGAAGTACGGTCACTACAGGAATCAGGGTCCTGAGTTAAAGAAAAGGAAGGAGAAACACGAAGCATCGATTGCCGAAGAAAAGGAACCTACAAAGAAGACTAAGCAGGATGAAAGAGACTTCTTCTACTAAAAGGTAACAACACTCTTCTTATTTCTTGTACATATCTTGCTTGCATTGTCTCTGTACATATCCTGTTGCATCATCTTTGTACATATCTCGTATATCTATCTCTTGGAAGATAATGTGTTCCAAGAAGAACTATGCCTATGAAAGAACAAACAAGATGAAAAGAGTTATCATTAGATATCACACATGAAAGAATGAAATATATCAAGATAAGACCGAAATAAGAATCAATCTTGAAGAGACTTGGAAAAAGCAAAAACAGAAAGAAGTCAACAATTGAAAGGAAACTGGAAAAAGACTCATGACATCCTATAGAAGACAACAAGACGGAAGCGTGGACTTTGTTAGACAAGAGAGCCAATTATATATTTCAAAAGACAATAAGGTTGCAGATGGAAGCATGGACTCTATTATATATTGTAGAAGACAATAAGGACGGAGACAGAAGCATGGACTCAGTCAAACAAAGGAAGCAGATTATATGCACTTATACATGAAGCAAGGATCAGGAGGGAGCTAATCCTATGATCCATTGAAGATGATGAAATGTATATATCCATGGTAGCAGCCATAAAAGACAATACATGTTCAGCTCAACCGCAGAAGAAGACCTCTTCAAAGAGAAGCCTTAAAGCATTCTTGGTTGTCCATCCAGATCCGTGATCCTATGATGAAAGGAAGAAGTAGAATCTCTAGGGCATGGAATCTATAAGAAACTCCATGGACCCAAAAGTAAAAGGAAAACATAAGGATTCCAAGAAAGAAAGGAGAACCAGAACAACCAGTCATTGTATCAAGAATCGCAATATTACCAGCCTGATATGAACTCACTAAAAGAAATCAAGCAGAAGAACTGAAAGTCGTGATGAAGAACAGTGTACGAAAGACTTATGAATGAAAGCATTACGAGATCCAGAACCACAGGTTCTCCCAGATGGAGGGAGAAGACTATGATGATTGATTGTTCCAATACACCAAACTTATCTCTATATAAGTCATTATATTATCTGCAACATCCATGAGTCAGAATTCTACATCAGATGAATGCAAAGAATGTTCTCTAGAGAAATCGAATAAAGAAAGTATAAAGAGCAATCTCAAGACTTTGAGCCATACCAGAAAGAGACTACTATATACAGAAGACAACATGATGGAGAACCACCAATGCACAGCAGAAGCGTGGTGAAGAATTCCTATAACATCAAGATGACTACTCAGAAGATCAGATCTCAGATGACAGAAGAAGTACCACATGGATATGTTCCAGTTCTCCAACTATGATATACTCTATTGTTCAGATCTACATGAAGCCTTCACAGTGTTCCAGACTACAGTACAAGCATTCCATTATCCATGATGAACTCCAGAAAGGAGAAAGTGATTCTCCAATACATATCTCCGCAGATCAGCAGATAAGCATACATTTTGGTAAAGCCTCTATTCAAGATGAAAGAACTTGCATACTCAAGCTAGAGCTCGTGGAAATGACTCTCTTAGCTGGAAGGGAAGACTCTCCAAACTAGAAGAATGTACGCAAACATCTATTTTTGTAATTGAAATAACTCTCCAGTTAGGAGGGAGCATTGAAAATATCATTTAT
>ML851965.1:0-14606 GCA_009831015.1 Picea engelmannii
GACAAATTTGTGCTTGTTTTTATTGATGATATATTAATTTACTCCAAGAACAGAAAAGAGCATGAAGAGCATCTTAGACTTGTACTGCAAGTGCTAAGAGAACATCAACTCTATGCCAAATTCAACAAATGTGAATTCTTCCAAAAAGAAATACATTACTTAGGCCATGTTCTCTCCGAAGAAGGAGTAGCGGTAGACCTTGACAAAATCAGGTTTATCATGGAATGGCCTACCCCAAAGAATGTTTCGGATATCAGATCCTTTATGGGATTAGAAGGATACTATAGGATATTTATAAAAGGATTCTCCAAGATCAGTTGTCCAATCACTGCCCTCCAGAAGAAGGGGACAAAATTCCTGTGGACACAAAAATGTGAAGAAAGATTTCAAACCCTGAAACATCTACTGACCCATGCACTCGTGCTGAAAATTGCCAACCCAGAAGCTGAATTACTCATGTGCCCATATGCCTGTAAGGAAGGGCTTCGAGGATTCCTTATGAAAAAAAGGAAGTGTGATCTGCTATGAATCCCGAAAATTGAATGAGCATGAAGTCAACTATGTGACCCATGATCTAGAACTAGCTGCCTTAGTGCATGCCTTGAAAATGTGGAGGCATTACCTCCTGGGAAGAAATTTTTTACTTATGACAGATCACTGTGGATTGCGATACCTGTTTAATCAACCAAAGCTCAATGCTAGACAAGCTAGGTGGATGGCCCTCCTTAGCAAGTTTGATTTTGAAATCAAACACATTAAAGGAAAGGAAAATAGGGTGGCCGATGCCCTCAGCAGAAGTATGAAAACAATTCACCTAGCAGCGGTGAGCACCTGTGAGATAGATGTCAAGGAAAGAATCATAAATGCACAAGAAACATATCCCTTCATCCAGACCGTGACCATGTACCTATAGCAAGAACCCGCCGGAGTAAAATATGAAGGCTATCAGATGACCGAAGGAGGTCTTCTCACTTATAGAAACAGATTTTATATTCCAGCGTGTGACGACTTGAAGAGGTTCATTATGAATGAACTACATAAAAGACCCCATACTGGTAATCCAGGATACCAGAAGATGATCACTGCCACTAGGAAACAATTTTATTGGCCTGGATTGAAGAAAGACATAGCCGAGTACTTAGCCAAATGCATAGAGTGCCAACAGGTTAAAGTAGAACATCGACATTCAACAGGATTATTGCAACCTTTACCAATCCCATAATGGAAATTGGAAACCATATCCATGGATTTCATCACTGGATTACCAACCTCAACCAAACAGAATGACGCCATTATGGTGGTGGTGGATAAATTGAGCAAGTCTGCTCACTTCATCCCCGTCAAGTCGACTTGCAAGGCAATCGATATCGCCCAGGTATTCATGAAAGAGATATTTAGACTGCATGGTATGCCGAAAGAGATCGTGTCTAACAGAGACAYGAAATTTACTTCCAACTTTTGGAAATCACTGATGGATGGTTTAGATACCAAGTTGTTGTTTAGCACCGCCTATCACCCTCAAACCGACGGACAGATAGAAAKAGTGAATCAAATATTAGAAGACATGTTAAGGATGCATGTAATGCATCAACCCAAGAAATGGGAAGACTACCTGCCACTGGTAGAATTCGCCTACAACAACGRCTACCAAGCATCCTTAAAGATGAGTCCCTTTGGAGTCCTCTATGGTAGACCGTGCAACACTCCTGTTAGTTGGAKTAATCCCATAAACAAGATTTCTTTTGGACCCGACATGTTGAAAGAAATGGAACAACAAGTGACCCAGATAAAACAAAACTTGAAGGTCGCTCAGAACCGACATAAAAGTTATGCCGACCAAAAGAGAACTCCAAGAGAGTTCAAAGCGAGAGATCATGTATATCTCAGAGTTAGGCCCAGGAAGAGTTCCCTGAAAATGGGAGCTTGTGCCACATTGGCACCTCGGTATTGTGGACCCTTTGAGGTTCTAGATAGAGTGGGACCTGTAGCCTATAGGCTAACACTTCCTCCCACAGTCAAAGCACATAATGCTTTCCATGTCTCATTATTGAAGAAATATGTACATGATGCTAACCATATAATTGATTGGCCTGTGATTCAGGTGGAACTGAAGAGAGAACTTCTACCAGTACCCCAATGCATACTGGACAGAAAGGAAACCCCACTCCGGAACCGAACCATTGCACAAGTCAAGGTGCAGTGGAAACATTTTGGCCCAGATGAGGCTACATGGGAAATGGAGGATGCCATGAGACAGGAATATCCTATTTTGTTTACTTTTGTACATGCATGTCATGTTGATAGATAAGAACATCGATGACAATGCTCCTTTAAGGGGGAGGGAATTGTAACACCCTGTTTCCCCCAGTTTATAAAAATAACTATACTGGCCAAGAACTGTGGAAAACCCAAAAATGTGAATAATATATATATATATATATATATATTGCAGGACTGCTGAGAGGGGATATGCTGAAAAAAAGGCCACGATGGCTGAAGAAAGGTGGTGGAAGGCACCTGGAAAGGTGGCGTTAACTTCCACCGTAACCAATACTGTATTTGGACTTCACTGGCCCGGAGAACCAAGAGCAGCTCGCTGGCCCTGAATTAAATGACTTGCTAGGATTGGTAGGTAAATGGCTCCTCACGAGTAATGAGGGATGGGGGGGAGGGGGATGAACCGCCCATCCATAGAGCCATCAGGCCTGACCAGTGCGAGGGAAATCGCGCCACATACAACCTCACAAGACGAAAAAGGCGTGAGGGAGAAGCGAGAAGGGGGTAGATGTGAGGGGAGGAAGAGAACTCTGGAAAATACAGAGTGAGTGATAGCAGAGAAGGGGGAGAGTAACCCTCATTCTCGGTCATTGGAAAACAGAGACACAGTCTCGCAGCATCGTGGTGTCATCTCGGGGGTGGCTAGTGGTGAATCCTATCGGAATTGCTGAGCCTACAGTTGGGTGGAAACAAGCACCCCTCTCAGCAGTTGCACTCACTTCTGGTGTTATTTCTGATAAGTGTTTTACATATTGCATCATGAAATTTATATGCTGACATATATGCTCTTAGTCTGTGCAGTTTTATGAATGGTTTGAGTATAAGACTGCCTGTATAGTGTTTTGATTCAGAAATGGTGGTTGCATGCTTATAATGGAAGGGCCACGTATGGCTTATGTTTATAAATAGATTTATATGTATATACGCACATTGAATCAATTCAGAATTCAAGCCGTTTCTCGAGAAATCTATATCCTTATTTGTCTCAGGTGATACCCTAGATAAACCTCCCCATAGAGACACCCTTTTTGAAAATCTCAAAAGAGGTAGCACTTTGTGTGCAAAGACTCTGCAGAGGTGCAGAAGTCACATAATCCCTTGAGGAATTCGAAGAATAAGTATTGATCAACGGATGAGATCTTGTCGGAAGATTTGTGGATTATTCACGACTGTTAGATTGAAGGAATAAATGAGGGCGTTAAATGACTTAACCCTTTTTCCTTTATCTTCGCAAGTAGCGAAGAAATCGGGATCGATCCCCAAGGTCCGTGAAAGAATCTAGACAGTGGATTCGTGTCTAGGCAGCTTAGGAACGACGAAATGGAGAGACAAGTCTGAGCCGTTAGATCTTGGTCTAAACAGCCGACAGACGTTGGATCTGTCGAGAGTTGCACGAGGTTTAAACCTCACACAAAGAACAGTAGAAGAGAAAGTCCCGAGAAGGAGTTCGTATCGGGATTTCGGCATTCGGGAGTGCAGGAGTCCGAGCGCTCGACATCAGAAGTCCCGAAATAGCGAAAGAACCTGATCCATCCGTTGGAGGGAGGACACGTGTCGCAAAATCACCCATATTGGGGATTCAGACATCGAGGGTCGTAGAGGGAAGTCTTTCGACTTCGCGGGTGGCAAAGTCACGAGAGAATCGCAACCGTCCATATGAGGAGGATAGGAAACACCTTGTCGTGTGCACAGACCCTGTAGGAATCACAAAGGTCGAGGAAATCTTTCACGGTTTCAGAGAAGAGAAGCTCGGGAGGGTTAGTGCCATTTTGTGTGCAGAGCCTTAGCTGCAAAGGTTGCAAAGGAGAAGCAAAGGCCGAGACCTTTGATACTTAATAAATATTCCAAGGAGAAGGAAAAGAAGCGCATGTTCAAGGAGGAGCTACATCTGTCGTTAGATCAGCTGGAGCGAAATAGATCTGGGTCGTCGAAAAGTACGTCCAGATGCGTGCAGAAGAGAGCAGAAACATATGGCAAAGAGACTTCGTGGAGAAGTGCCGAAATTTCCTAGGTTGTTGGATCTTACTGAGTTGCGAGGGAGTTAAGCCGTAGAAGCAACCATGGGAGATGCTGTATGGACGGTGGAGACACTTCGAGATAGAAGTGGTGAACAACCGATAGCTGTTGGATCTTGCAGAGTTGCAAGGAGGTTAGGGTCGGTGCAGTCCCGAAGAGGTATGAGTTTGGGATCTTGTATCTCGGGGTTTCGCAAGAAGAGAACGCAAGAGTTGGGTGCTCCAAATCACGAAGTCGTGAAGTGTGAAGTGGCGAGGAGAAAAAAATCTGAATCGTTGGATCCAGGAACAGGAGGACCGTTGGATCAGAACTCCATGGAGATATCGTATATCGAGAGTTTGGGGGTTCAAAGGTTGGAAGGGGTCACTTTCGACCGTAGAAGTCACGAAATTCTGAGAGCCGAGGCTCATGAGAACACGTGTCACATCCATCAGGTGGGGCCTGCGTGATTGACAGGGGGGCACACGTCACTCGGAAAGGAGTCAACACTCTGTTGACTTCTCGCGTCTTGGAGATTCGCGAGATATGAACACGAAGGCTCAACGCTCCAACTCGCGAGGTTGTGAGTTGCGAGAAGTGCAAAGAGGAAGTCAACCATGGCTGACTTTTGCATCTCGAGATTTCGGAGAAGAAGAGCATGAGAGCTCGATGCTTCAACCTGCGAGGTTGCGAGTGGCGAAAAGTGTCAAAGGGAAGTCATGCATCGCATTTCCCCGAATCGCGAAAAGTTGATAAGTGCTTGGCTGGATTAAGGGCGTAGACACAGGACAGGGTCATGTGGACAAGACCGCAAGGGGGAAACCTGCCACTCGCTAGCCCTGTCGGGGTTCGACACTTCACCGTGTTGGGGTTTGCAGAGTCGAAAGACTCGACGCTCTAGTAGTGCTGAGTCACGAAGAGAAAAAGAACGCCATACTTGTTCGGCCTGTGGTCATGACCCACGATCACATGGAGGTGGAAAAGGAAGGAACTAGCCTATGCTAAGACCCCCGTAGGTATTTCAGGGATTTTTGATCCTCGAGAATTCGAAGGAAAATTTTGTTTTCCTTAGTGGGTATCTGACAATCAGTATATCACCGAGATACACAATTACAAATTTCCCAATGAAATCTTTCAGAACTTCATTCATCAATATCATGAAAGTACTTGGTACATTCGTCAAGTCAAACGGCATGACAAACCATTCATACAGTGCTTCATTTGTCTTGAATGTTGTCTTCCATTCATCACCTTCGCTCATTCGAATCTGATGATATCCGCTTTTCAAATCAATTTTTGAAAAAACCGTTGCTCCACTCAAGCAATCCATCAAGTCATCCATCCTGGGTAAAGGAAATCTATACCTGATGGTGATTTTGTTTATAGCCCTCGATTCTGTACACATTCTCCATCCACCATCTTTCTTTGGACTTAACATTGTAGGTACAACGCATGGACTCAAGCTTTCTCTAATCAATCCCTTGTCCATCAATTCCTGGACTTGTTTCTTAACTTCTTCATTCTCTTGTGGCGTCAATCTATACGCTGCTTTGTTTGGTAAACTTTCTCCTGGTATAAGGTCGATGTGATGGCTTATACTTCTGATGGGCAGCAACGAACAAGGTAAATTGTCCACCACTATATCAACAAAATTCTCCAGCAGTTCCTGAATTTTCTCCGGTAGATCATCTATCGAAGTACTTGTCAAGATGACTCTAGGTTTTCTTACCACAACAAACTGCATGTCTTGATATTTCTTGACTTCATCAAGAAACTTCTTCCCACTCATGAGAAGTATAGTATTGTTCGTTTCTTCCTTCACCTTCTTGTCTTCAATTGGAAACAACATATGCGCTCTACCATTCTTCTCCAAGGTGTATGTGTTCTTTCTCCCATCATGAACAACATTTCTTTCATATTGCCATAGTCTACCCAAGAAAAGATGACAAACATCCATGGGAATGACATCACATAAAATTTCATCTCTGTATCCCCCTATCTTAAATTCAACTACAGATTGTTTAGTGACAGTTACCTGATGTCCTTTTTGCAACCACTAAACCTTGTATGGGCTCGGATGTGCAACTGTTTCCAATTCCATCTTCTCCACCATTTCTGTGGATACTAGATTATATGTGCTTCCACTGTCCACTATTACCTTGCATACCCTATCCTTGGTCTTGCAAGCAGTCCTAAATAAACTGTTCCTCTAGACTGGATTTTCTATCTCTTTCTCTAGTTTCAAGAGAATTTTCCTCATCATTAAGGATCTTCCGTCTTCTGCATCTTCTGCCTCAACATTTCGCCTTTGAGATTCTCCTCCATCCTTTTTTCATCAGGACATTCAAAAGATTTGTGTCCGATCTTTCCACAGACAAAACACTTTATTTCACCTCCTCTACCTCTTCCTCTTCCTCTTCCTCTTGCTCGCAGAAAAGTGTTCTTATCGGCATACTGTCTCCCTTGTGAACTTCCTACTCTTTTAGGGTGAGTATGAGGTTTCTTTTCTTCATCTTTGGGATTATGTACTCTGTCCTGAGAAATTTCTTTGCATCTACTCTGACTTCTTCCTCTGCCTCTTTGACTTTGCTTTCGACCCAATTTCTCTTCAGCTTTCAAAGCCATTTGATAAGAATCTTCTACATTCCTGATTTTCATCATGTTCATCTCATCTTGAATGTCATATCTCAGACCATTCATGTACCTGGCAACCTTTTCATCATCACTCTCACGATGACCTGCTCTAATGTTTATCCTATAGAACTCTTCAGTGTATTCCTTCACTATCATCCCCTTCTGTCTCAAATTCTGCATTCTTCGAAACAAATTAATTTGGTAGTCCCTGGGTATAAACTTGGCTTTCATTTTTGCAACCATTCTATCCCAGCTTTTGATTATTTGTTTGCCTTTGCAACGCCTGTCCGCCTATAGTTCTTCCCACCACAATGTTGCATGCCCTTTAAGTCTAGTGACAACATGTTTTACCTTCTTATCCTCTTCGATATCTTCATAATCGAAGTATTTGTCCATATCTCTAAACCAATCTAGCAACTCCTCAACGTCTAAGTTGCCTTCGTACATCAGAATGCCCATATTTTCTCTAGAACCTATTCTTGCAACAACTCTGAATAAACGTTCTTCTGCAACATCTTCGGCTACAACTTCTTCTTTAGCTCTAGCCTCATTTTCACTTTCGACTTCACTGATATCCCCAACATCGACTGCCCATCTCTGTGATGTCTCCATAACATTTAATTGAGCACAGAGTTCTCTCATTTCCCTTTCCACAACTGGATCAGGTAAAATTCTTTCTTGACGTCTTCTAGGCTACATGGTTCAAATTTTTTCCACATAGAATTTAAATCACAGCTTGCCTCCTGTCTTCCTGGCTTACAAAAAACAATGATCAGAAGCTCTGAGACTACCTTGGTGCAACACCCCTACCTCAATAGGTTCTGCACGACCTCCCGCTCTAAGGATTGTTCTCTATCTCCCCTTGAGTCTGATCGACCCTTTGATTCCCCACAGGAATATCCAACACACAAGTGTTTCCACATGACCTTCTTTGGAGTTACGCCTGTGTGAAATGGCACAAAGAGCAAACTCTTACCCACGTGACCAACTGATATGACCACAACCTTCGCCGAAAAGGTATTTCAGGTTTCGCGACTTCACAACCCCTAATGTGAATTCCTCGGACTCTTTCAATCCCCGAAACCCCCAAAAGGGTCAACGGTCTTTGAATCGTCCCTTAACTTCACTTGATATGACCTTAGACTAAAACCTGGGGCCCAAATATTTCGGCACTTCAGGATTTCGTGTATCAACGACTCGCAATGCATCAACACCCTTCGTTGGTAGCCGAAATTGCGATGATCCCTTGTCACGATCAATGGTACTGATCTTCCCATGATCTGACGATTCTGGTTATACCAGGACTTTGCGAATCAAGAGTTATCAACTCTCGACTCCAAGTCAAAACTTCTTCCATGCCTCAAATTCAAAAACAATGAAATTCTAGTACGATATCAACGACTCTCGTTGATCCTGATCCAACGACCACTACTCCTCCTAAGTTTATGAGTGCTGAAAGACACTCAGCCTTAACCTTCCTGCTGGTCTGCTAGATCCAACAGTCCTCGGAACTTTGGTGATTCTCCCTCCGAGAATTTCAACCGTCCATTTAGACTTCTCAAAGACTCTTGCCCAAATGCCTGGCATCTTTTTCCTCCCGAGTTTTAACTTCTGCGAGGTGACTCCAAACCTCGTTCCTTCTTCAACTTCTTCCAAATATCTATCCTTCCTGAGCTTTGTTCTACTGCAAACTCAAGGAATTCTAAAGGATTCTTGAACGCACTCCTTGTGGCATTTGCAAATAACCTCTAGTTATTTGACCCTTCAACTCTATGCACTCCTTGCAACAACAGTTTTTCAATCTTCTCCTTGATTGGGTAAGTCTAGGACTTAAACCGACATGCGCACACCTTGCAAGACTTTGTGCTATACCTGCACTTCTGCTGGTATAAGAATCAACGATATCCCTCCTAAGCTTTTCTAAGATGAAACTCATAACTTCATCAACGCACTCCTTGCAGACTATCGCTGCACTCCTTGCAGGATTTCTCAGGAAGAGAAACAATTGAAACTCATACTTCTCCTCTCGCAGAGTTCATACATTCAATATGAAATCAAGAGTATACATACACACACAACATTGAAACAAATGCATAACAGAGAATATAAACAGACTGTAAACATACCATTCAATAGATGTAAACAGTAACCATGACACACCATGAAATGGAATCAAATCATTCTTATATTAATTCTAGTGCTCCTGTACATGGGTTCAATAGCAACGACTATCTTCTTATACGAATCTTACAATCTCTATTCTTCTATTCTCTTTCTCTCTTCTCTACAGCTTACCATAAAATGAGAATAACGACTCTATACAATACATACGAGGGTGTCTTTTTTTACCAGTTTTCCCTCTTACAACTCTAAGCTATCTAATCAGAAATTGAAAGCTACCTACTTTACATTCATCACAATTAAATGCCTCCATAACCGATAGATGAGAGCAGTGCTCAAGATCTATTTACAGTCTCCAAAACATAAATGCAAATACATCCTTCTAGATATTCCATTAATGCTTTATCTTTTGAAATTCAAAATGCCCTCAAAATGTGCGCTAGTGCGTTTCCAACTATCCTCCACTTTTATGCTTGCTTGCTGGCTTGCTTACGATGCTCTTGCATCAAATCCACAAGAAGCTAAAGTTACCAGGAGTCTCAAAACTCATGGTAACCACTGAAACCCCCCTTATGGACTACATCTGGGGAGACCTCGTAGCCATAACATCAACTGGGGTAGAATTCTCACAAGTTTTATAGCTAAACATTAGAAATATGGCCTAGGAAATTGAATAACACAAATCAAGGATCCAGATGTTGGATCAAGAAGTGAATCACTACAAAGGTAATAAGACTAGTCTTACATAATGTAGAGTCCACACTTTTGAATTATAGGAGGAGCTTGGAACAACTTAGAGACAAACACACACGAGCCAAAAATAATTCCAAGACATGTTCACACAATTACTCACATTATTGGACAAGGTCAAGGACAAAAAGGTACTGCTTTATGGAGTTTAATGCGCTATGGATGAGATAAATAAGTGGAAGGAAGAAGACAAGAAGACAACTAAAGTCCCACCAAAGATGATTGAGAAGGAAAGCTAGTTAAACTATGTAGCCTTGACGAGCTGCAAGATAGTTAGCACAATGCTTGAGAAAGACATTTCCACGTCAATCAACAACTACAAGTCTTAGTACATGACTACTGAAAAGGTCATTGTATAATTCCATTTGCAATTTTTCGGAGATATGGGTGCACCAAAGAAATGCAATTTTGATAGAATTGGAGGATAATATCAACAATAGAGGAGTTGTGATCAAGTTGATTACCAACATCACAAAGGACATATTAAGAGAGCATATTATAGGACCCTCCAAAGAAATAAATTTAATCAACTCCTTTTCTATCACATTAAAGAGAGAAATGGGCCCCATGGTATTAACCTCCATGTATAAACCTTTGACTAGAATGGAATATTCCAGAAGCAAGAGAAAGCCTAAACATATGTGTGAAAACCCTGGAAGACAAGTCAGCTCAGCGTAATAAGTAATATTGAAGTATTATATGTAGAAAATGATAGGTCGGATCTGCTTGAAGAGACACTTGTTCACCTAGCCACATTAGTATAAATAGAAGGTGCTTTAGCTTATTTGGAAAAACACACACTCATTCAGTTGGTGCACATATCTTAGAAGTGCAGTAGAAAAAAAAGTAGTGCAAAAGTCTGAAAGAGGAGCAACAACAACTGTAGTGGTGTATCACACTCTTATTCAACCTTTTTGGTACTCTCACTTGTGCACTACCTTGGAGAAGGTGCGCTCTCTTGGTTTATCTATTAGTTCTAGTGTGGCTTCTTGGAATCATTCTATCTAGCAAAGGTTAAAGTGCTCGAGGGTGGCTTTGTGCCTATGGTTGGGTGACAATGTTGTAGCATTGTCTATGGTGAAACGAGCAAAATATTATAACAGGTTATGGGCTGACACCACCTTTGGAACTGTCTAACCACTGGAAGGTAGATCCACAACTCTCTGTCAAGCTCGTTGTAGCACAATTGTAGTTACAACTAGGGTTTTTGATATTGCAGCAACAAAAAACCCTAACTTGATTGTTTAGGTAGTTTAAGTGAAGCATTTGGCATAATTCTTATATATCCTAGTGCATCGTAACCCAACACATATCCTAGTGCCCTCATCCATAAAAAACATCCAAGTTGAATTTTTGAGTCAAAGTCAGAAGATTGGTCAAGGTCAAAGTCAAATATAGTCATGACTTCCTCCATGAAATCAGAGTGATGCAAAATAGGCATGGTCTCTTGGTATAGCATGGAATACAAGGATTGACATCATCCTTGCAAAGAACAAAGGGAAAAATTATGGAACCACAAACTGAGGAGTAGGCGTCAAAGGATGAAGAGTTTGATTTTTGGAGCTTCCAAGCACATGAACGTGGAGTAGGAGAAACAATAAAAAGAAACTACTGCAGATATGAATCTCTCGAAAGAGAAGGGATATTTGTTCAAGAAGAAATTGTAGAGCCATAAAGATCTTATATGTAATACATTCAGAGGAACAACACACTCTCCATGTTGGAAATAATACTTGTCTCAGAAGAAAAGCAACTCAAGCGGAACAATAGCTAGACTCTAGGTTTGCATATCAGGTTTGATATTTTTATTATTGGAGTTACTTCACACACACCTATGATTTCTTTTTCCTAAGGTTTTTCCTTTTTTATTAGTCATTATTTAGTCTTCTATATTTTAGGAAGAATATTCTCTTCAGTTTTCACTTTTGTTTGACTAGCTGAGTGGAGTCTAGATGCTGCATTGGTTTTGTCACCATGCAACATTGGGATCATCACCAACTAATGCACATTAGCCTTGGTATCATCACTAGACTGACACATTACCCATGATTCATTGATCTCCTCCTCACTTCACTCTGTTTCAGTCAGTTAACTGAAGACTGGTAGACTAGTTAACTCAACTAGGTGGCAGTTCACTCCCGTAACTTCCTGAGAGACTAGACTAGGTGGTAGTTTACTCCCGTAACTATTGGTGTGTGTCCATATCAATCTAGACCACCACTATGGCACATTGGCTTCTCCGTCAGTGTGCATTGGTTGAGTTATACATAGTATATCATGTGTAAATTCTTCATTATTCATAACGGTTAATGATAATTCTTCCATCCTTTCTCTCTTGCTTCTTCTTTCTCAATTTCTCTCTGCAAATGTGTTTGATATTTTCTAGCTAGATCTATTCTGTGCAGGTTCAATACATTTACATGGTATCAGAGCTGACAGATTGCTAAGCAAAAGCTACACCAAATTATTTTTGCAGGTACTGAAGATTAAAGACAGCGGAAAAATGGAATTCCCAAAAGAATTCATTCTTACACATTACAATTACTTTGCATGGAATGAGAGAATAATCATACATCTTTGAACTAGAGGATTATACAGGTTATCCTTGAATACAGACACAGAACCAACATCAACCATAGAAAAATCCAAGTATCTAAATTGAATCGATGAAGCATTCAGAGCAATTTGCAGTCTCATCTCTCCCGATCTCATTTTTCACATATCTTCTTGTAAAATCCCCAATGGAGCCTGGACCATCTTGGAAGGGCTCTTTGGAAAACATGATGAGATAAGGGGACACATTCTTGAGGTGGAATTGCTCACATTGGATCCAAAACATTTCGACAATCTCCAAGATTTCATTACAAAATTCAAGGATTCACTGTTGCAACTCAAAGCTTGCGGGGTTGATAAATCTAAGGAGGAGAAACAAATGGTTCTCACCATTCTCTCCAAACTTGGTCCTGAATTCTCTGTGTTCGTATCCACATTCCACTCAGTCAAATTCGCCTCTGGAGCCACCTGGAAGATACCTTCTCTTAAGGAATTTATCGAATCCTTGACACAAGAGCAAACCAACCTCATCAACATGGGAAAAATCAAAGGCCCAAAGGCACATGAACTTACTGTGAAAGATAGTAGCCATCAATATCATAAATCTAAAGATAAAGACAAAAGGAAATATCATGCAAATCCGAAGAAGGAAGGGTACTCAACAACCCTTCGCCGATGCCTCTGGATCCAAAGGTGGAAAGAGAAGAAAAGGGGAGAAATGCACATACCTCCATAAAGGATTCCATCTAGAATCTGTATGCCTTCAGAAACAAATAAATTTAATGACTCAAATACTTCAACAAAACATCCTTGGAGATTGCATCCCTGAGGGTTCCAAGAATAAGAAGCCAAAAGATCAGAATCCCAAGAAAGACAATTCTAGCCATGCCTTGATTGCCATCAACTCCTGTCTCGATGCGTGGATCGTAGATTCAAGAGAATCACAACACATGGCTGCCACAAAAGCAGTCTATTCTTCATTGGATGCATGTGAAGGTCTTCCTATTCTGATGGGGGACAACTCTCCATTCGAGGTCACCGACAAAGGAGGGATTGAACTAACCAACGGTAGCTTCGAGAATGTGCTGCACGTTCCCAAACTTTTCGTCAATCTTCTCTCCATGTATCAGATGACGAATTCTGACACCGGAAACAAAGTCATATTTACAACAAATGCAGTGGAAATCTATGACATGCAAACCAATTCCAGGGTTGCTATCGGTGAGGTAAATCATCAATATAGATTGTATACATTTTGTGAATTTATTGAACCATATTCTCCTTTACTTCTTACCCATGTTGATGAAAGGAGTAGGATATGGCATGAAAGGTTCAGACATTTGAATTTTGGATATATGCAACAACTTAGCAAGAAAATATTGGTTGATGGTCTACCAGACATCCATTTCTCCAAAGGAATCTGAGGGATGTGTTCTTGGAAAACACCCTCAAGAGAAATTCGACAAAGGAAAGACTTAGAGAGATTACGCTCCTTTAGATCTGATCCATAGTGACCTCATGGGTCCTTTTCCACATCCATCAATCAACAAAGTGAGGTTTGTTCTCATTTTTGTTGATGATTTCTCACGTTTCACATGGATTTACTTTCTCAGGGAAAAATCTGAGGTCTTTCAACACCTCAAAGATTTCAAATCCCTTGTTGAGATGCAGTCCGGAAAGAAAATCAAAGTCCCCCGAACTGATAACAGGGGAGAGTATGTCAATCATGAAATCTAGAATCTTTGTCATGAGGCAGGGATTTAGTTGCAATAGATAGTTCCCTATACTCTGTTGGATCATGTTGTCATTGATGCCAATGGTTTGATTGATTGATGTCATTGATTGATGTCAAGTGATTGATTGATGTCAAAGGATTGATTGATTGATGATTGATGTAATATAATATGTATTGTCCTTGATGAGAATGCATAGATGAAGATGGATCAATGAGTTGTCATTGATACATGATGAAGATGGATCGATGTGGTTCCATTGGTATATGATGCATTGTTGGAAAAAGGTATAGATGACTCATTATTGTCTTATCATTTAAATAATCAAGAGAAGTGACAAAATCAAGAAATGATAAAGTAAGGTGACAAAATCAAGAAGGAATATTTAAATAATCAAGAAGGATTATTTAAATAATGAAGAGAAGTGACAAAATCAAGAAATGATAAAGTAAGGTGACAAAATCAAGAAGGAATATTTATGGAAAGTGGTTAACCCTAAAAATAAGGAAAATAGGTTAAGTGACCTAGAAATGGGTTAATATT
>ML851965.1:37595-57892 GCA_009831015.1 Picea engelmannii
AAACAAAACTGATATAAAGTGTTAAACAACAAATATACATAACTTGCATACACACATAATCACCTATTTAGCTGCAGAAAGTTATTTGTCTTATTCCGCAAGACATCAAACTTCAAGTATGTGTATGTCAAAGACTTCTAAGTATTTACTTCGTTATTTCTTTAGGCAGAGCGGGTAGAGGGACAGGTAGCCTCTGGAACTCATCCTCTCTTTAGAGGTGACATGTCCGGTGAATGCCCCTACAGTCTATCTCTGTATAAGAAATAAGAAGTTTTCACATTTTCAGAGGTCACTTGGAGTGTATAACTCACATTTGAAATTATGGGAAATGGATACCTTGCACCCTTAAACAAGTACATTCCATTTTCATATCAATAGATGTATGGATATTTTCTCCTTCCATGCAAAATAGTTGTAAGGTGTAAGAATGAATTCTTTTTGGAATTCCATCTTTCCATTGTCTTCAATATTTTGTACCTGCAAAAATTTTGGTGTAGCTTTTGCTTAGCAGTCCGTTGGCTCTGATACCATGTAAATGTGTTGATCCTGCACAGAATAGATCTAGCTAAACAATGATACACACATTTGTAGAGAGAATTTGAGAAAGAAGAAGAAGGAGAGAAATAATGAAAGAATTCTCATTAACCGTTGTGAAAAATGAATAATTTACACATGATATACTCTGTATATATCAATGAGTTCGACTTGAGGTGAACCAATGTGCCATAGTGGTGGTCTAGAGTGATCTAGACACACACTAGTAGTTATGGGAGTGAACTGCCACCCATTCTAGTCTCTCAGGCAGTTACGGGAGTGAACTGCCACCTAGTTGAGTTAACTAGTTAACTAGTCTTCAATTAACTGATTGAACAGAGAGTAGTGAGGAGTTAAATCAGGGAATCAAGGATAATTCACAACTCTGGTGATGATACCAAGGCAAGGTCGAATTATCATGGTGATGATCCCAATGTTGCATGGTGGTGATCCCAATGCAACATCTAAACTCAACTCAACTAGTCAAACTGAAGTGTCAATTGAAAGAGAATATTCTCTAGGTGGAATATTCTATCCTAAAATATAGGAGACTGGATAATGACTAATTATGACTAATAAACAAGGAATAAACTTGGGAAAAATAAATCCTAGGTGTGTGTGAAGTAACTCCAACAGAGTTATCTAGGATGCATAACTTAACCGCTTTAAGATTTAGAAATCGGGCCTTGGTATTACTCACGCCCGGAGGGGCCTAGAGATTCTTCAACACATAGATAATGTCTGCATACCACGGTGAATCGACGAAAAACTGAGACACCTGCGTAGTCGTTTCTTCGTGAGGACTCTTTGACAGATCAACAATAAAATTTATTCCCACAGTGTTGCAGTCCGATTGCACCATTAGCTTTGTGAGGCCCTAACCCTTAATTAGTTTAGTTGACTTAATCTCTAGGTCATATTCCAGCATGGCCTCTATCCATTTACGTCTCCTCCCTTCGAGGTCGGGCTGAGTCATAATATCCTTTACTGAGCTGTTGGGCACATAAGCAATGACGTGGGAGTGCAATATGTACGTCTTGAACTCCTTCAGGGATTTAACTAAGGCATATGATTATTTTTCCATAATGTCATACCTTAGTGGTTCATCCCTTAGCGTCCTACTGAAACACGCTATAGGATTCTAAAAATTCTGCTCGTCTTTCTGCAACAACACGTCGACAATCGTATGCTCTGAGGCGAATGAAAACAGGATGAAATATTTCATGAAGTCTGAACTGGCTTGTACATGAGCTCTAGTCAGCGCCACATTGATATCTTCGATAGATTTCTTGACCTTTGGATTCCACTTGATCTCATTTCCCTTCCTAAGCATGAAGGTGATATGCTTTATAATCTCTGCCAGGTTCGGGATGAATCTCCTCAAGAAGTTCACTTTCCCCAGGAAGGATTGCACTTCTTTCTTACTGCGCGGAGTGCCAATATTCAGGATTCCTTCAACCCTGTTGGGGTCTATATTAATGCCTTCCTTCGAGATAATGTGTCCCAACAACTTCCCTTCTTCTACCCGGAAATGTGATTTCTTTAGATTTAGCGATATGCTGAAATTCCTGCACTTATGGAAAACTTTCTTCAAATGCTTGAGGTGTTGTTTGTCGGAGGCAGAGTGTGCCGTGATGTTGTCCAGATAGATCACAATGAAATTTTCATTTTCGTCGGCAAACACGATGCCCATCACCCTATGGAAAGTGGCTCCAACATTCATCAGGTCGAAAGGCATCTTGGTGTACATGAACGTTCCCCATGGAGTTGTGAAAGTTGTTTTTTCTCTGTGATCTGGGTGGACCATGATCTGATTATACCCTGAAAAACCATCCAGCATGGACATCTTCGGGGACCCCACCACCTTTTGAAGGATATAGTCCATTTTAGGAAGGGGGTAGTGATCCTTGAGGGACACTTTGTTTAAATTTCGGAAGTCTACACACAGTCTTATCTCGCCGCTCTTTTTTCTTACAGGTACCAAATTTGCTACCAATTTCAAGAACCGCAAAGAAATGATAATATTAGCATCAAAAAGTTTCTTTACCTCTTTTTCAATCAACGACAGTAACAGGGGATTTATCTGTCTCAGCTTCTGTTTGAATAGTTTCTGGTCTTCTTTGAGAGGGATAACATGCTAGATTACCTTAGTGTCATACACCTTCAAATAATCATAGCTCCACGCAAAAATGTTGGGGAAATCCCTCATGAGCTTGACGTAGTCTTGCTTGACCTCTAGACTGAGCATTTTAAATAATTTTATCATTTTTGGATTCTCCTCAGTCCTGATGTTGCTGTCCTCCACGTCCTCTTTGCTAGCAGTAATATTGGGATTTTTAGCCATGTCATTTTCGTTGAACAACTTTTCCAGTGGCACTAACCCCTTTAGAATGATGTTATTTTTTAGTTGTATTATGCCCCTTCTCGCGATCTTGTTCTGGAAAGGGTTGTCATTACTGCACGCATCCATGCTCCCATATTCGTCGCAATAGCATTCATCATCAATGTTTATGTTAGCGAACTCATCGCTCATTTGAAGAAATCTTTCTACCTGTTTTTCGTCCTCAAACACCTGCCAGTGTTTGATATTATTAGGCACTGCTGACTTGTGTTTGATTTAAACCTCGTTTTTTTTGTTTGGGAAGATGGGGATTTTGAAAACCGAGGCCGAGGTGGCCAACGCATCGGTAATCGGATTTTTCTTCCTTGGGATAGAAGACAGGTCATACTCTGAAAATTCCTTGAGGAGGTCCAACGCCAAATTTTTATAGGCTCTCAGCCTGGGGTGCTTTGTCTGATATATGCCTTTAACCTAATTTATGACCACCTCAGAATCTTCATGCACTGCTATCCTCTTTGTGCCTAATTATTTCAACACTTTCAGGCCCAGAATCAATGCCTCATACTCAACCATGTTTTTTGTGCATTCAAACGCAAGCTTTTATAGGCACAAATTTGTGCCCACTTAAGGGGGGCTTACCCATATGCCGGTCCTAGCCCCTTCTTCACTGACCACGCCATCAAAAATCATGTTCCACGTCCTGTTTTCTATAGGGTCTTTTGGGTCGACACACTTTATTGCTTCCCGAACAGTTTCCTTGTTAGATGTCATGATGGTTGTCAGCTCTCCCTCCTCAAAACTCAGGTCATTATAGAATATAAGAGAACCAAATTCAATGTTGATGGAGTATATGGGGTGGTTGTTTGGCTGCGTTTTTCTACTTACCATGTATTTCAACAACACTTCTTTGTACAAATGTCTGTGCTGGCCAAAAATGGGAATGGTGGTGTATGACATGTCCATTTGCAAAGTCCCCTTTAACTTCGCATCCCACGACCTGGATAGAAGCATGCCAAACTTTGGGGGTATGTCCGCCACAACCATGTCCATAACCATGTTCTTCGAAGGGATTTGAGCCAACGACACAACTAATTCCTTGATGAGATCCAAACACTTGAATTTCCTTGAATCAAAAGAGAAAAGGTCCTTGTATGGCCTGGTGATATCCAAACCCAATTCATCCATGATCACCTTTGGCATGAGGTAGTGTGACATGCCGTAATCGAGCATGGCATTATGCAGGGTCATGTCATGGACTTTCAGACTGACATAGAATGGAGGAACATCCTCGGTATCACTTGTCTCTTCGACGCGCGGACCAAACATAATAGTAGGGTGGTCATCTTGGATATTCAAAGTATCGGGGGTCCCTCCCATTTTCAACATTTTAATGATTTTCTCTCGATACTCACCCTTTCTGATGAGTTCATTGAAAGAGACAAAGATTTTAATTTTATCCATTTCATGCTCAAAGTTAAAAGGGGGACATACTTTCTCTACCTCTTTCCCACCTGCTTCTCGGCTTGCTTCTGGAGTTTTCTTCGGGGCTTCCTCCTTCGACTTTGTCTTCTCCATAGAATCATTGGTTGCGCTGTACGACCTTGGTCAACTTGTGGAAGGAATGTCCATCGGAGGTTTCCTTATGGGATTTGTCTGCTAAGGCTTGACAGATGCTTCCTTTCTCCCGAGGTTATATTTCCTCTAAAACTGCATGATGGCGTTCTCATAACCCTTTCTGAACTCTTTCATTTCCCAGGACAATGCATTATCAGTTTCCCCAATCCATGCATCATCCGTCTCTAGCATGAAATCATTGTTTCTACTCATGTACCGATCATGTTTTCTCTTTGTCAAAAAAACATGCGGGTTCTTGTCATCACAATAGTGTGTTTGGTCTTCGAACATCTGGTCGAAATCCTCATCCGCGTAGTTGTTCTGGAATGGAGGCCTTGTCTGCTGGTCGTCTTGATCTCTTTTCTCCCTTTGTTCCCTTTGTCTGATATGAGGAACTTGACCCCTCACGAGGTTCTTATTTCTATGTTGGGGGTCTTTCGGTTATCAGGAAACAAGTTTGTTTCCTATGGACATTCTCTCCATCAACTTCTCCATCGTCTTCATCATCAAGTCGAACTTGTCGTCTGAGGACTGAGATGTTGATGGTTTTGCGTCTCCTTGGGGTTTCTTATCTCCTTTGTTGAACCTTTGTTTTATCTTCCTCGACACCATCATGTTTAGTTTGACTTCGATAGTGTTACTCATTATCGCGTCTAGGTTTGTTGATCTTCTTTCTCTCAACAACAAGGCGAAATCATTGTCGAAAGAGTCGGCGTATTGCAATTGCGTAGTCCCGAGAGGTGGCTGGACCTCTGCAGGAATCGAGTTATATACCTTCATGAAGCGGGCTGAGAATTCTTGCACTGTCTCCTTCGACGCCTTCTTCATGTTGTTGTATTGCGTTAACAACTGCAAGGGGTTCTTCTTGTCTCCCCATTTGGTAATGAAGGTCGTTTCGACTGCGATGAAGTCTTCAATACTTGTTGGTCATAGGGATTTGAACCACTTCCTCACCTCCCCTGCAAAACTCTGTGCGAACAACCTCATTTTTTCATCTGCATATTCCACCTCTTCCAGGTCGACGAAATCATTGAACCAATCTAGATGCTTATGGGATGAAACGTTCCCTTCAACATCGTAGAGCTTAATTCTCTGGCTGTAATTCTAGGGCAAGTCATGCAGTTGGGATGACAGAATGAGGGGGGAAAATCTGGCGGCCATGGCTCTAGGAGGGTTTGGGTTTGAGGGATATTATTAGACACTAAGTCTTGGAATTTTTTTTGGTCGAAAACTATCTCGTCCAAGCTAGTTTCCAACTTAGACCTGAACAGGGTTTACTCAAAAAATTCATCAAACTCAAGGTCATCAATACTTTGCGCGCCATCTTTGGGTAAGGATAGACTTTTGTCCAGGTAATAGAATGGGTCCGACGCTTTCTCTCTAGTCCTGCACATAATTTTCTCTTGGTCGTACACAGGCTCTGTGGGGTTTGGGTCAGGATTCACTCTGGTATAGATCATCTTCGGAGCCAGGGTACCTGAACTGCGCTAATTGATACTACTAGTCTTTTTGACTTAAGTCACCAGGGTAAAGATTTCAGCTAGTACAAATGTTTGTCCCTCTATTACCTTCAGGGTTCAAACTACAACGTTAGTTGTTCTCCCAAGTAAAATCTATTCAATTTTATCCCCGACAGTGGCACCAGAATGTTATCACTCCGTAAATCCGTTCGGTTGATAAACAGACAACAAAGGTAACCTTTTCAACCAACTTTGAGACCTAAAACTAGCCTTTTGGATTTGGAGAGGGCTCTCTCGGGAGGCGCGGTCTCTGCGTGGGATATGGATTTTCAAGCAGTGGCTAGATTTAACACCTTTGATATGATGGGTTCTGGTTATATTGGTGCAATAAAGTAAGACTTGGGCGATGGAGTTGATTCGAGAAAACAACAGAAACAAATGACTCAGTGACTGAACTTTGAGAGGATAAAGGCTAAGAGAGCAACAATCTTCAGTGAAAAATAGTAATTTGTGGCAAGGAGAAAATACAGGAAGTAACTCGGAGCACCGCTGCAGGTGAATTCAAAGTTAACTTTTTAGAAGAAAAACGTTTTGTCTAAATGGCGCAAATAAGAGGCACTGCGCAGCGAATCCACATGTTCAAAAATTTGTTCTGAATTAGACAGAAAAGGATATGAATAAAGATAAAAGGAAAGCACATATGCAAAGAAAGGAAAACAATACATCCAACTGCTACAATTAGAATCTTTTCATCAAAGTTACATGACTTTTGCATTAAGTTTCGGTCGAACTCAAATCACATACAATAGCTACTGTCTATACCAAATTTGCCAACCAATCTGGCTTACATTGAAAAAATCAAATATATAGGCGAGGGCACCGCTTGGGCTACCCTTCTCTTCTAATTGCTATCTCTAAAAACTAGGAAAATGACTGTTATGCATTAACATACTCTTCGCATGACGTTTTCCAAAAATAGACAACAAATATATCTGGCTACATCATCACTGTTTGTAATCCTCCATGGGGATCCGATCATTGTTCAGGTCTTGTCATGAGAGACTAATGTGTCAATGCATTCCTTCGATCATATGCTTACACAAACAGGGGTTTGTTGGAGTCCTGCTATCTACTGTAACAACTTTGATTCCTTCCACACACTCATTTGGTGGGAAAAATGTGCGAGGCAAGCAACTACTGACTGCCATGGCCATTATCAAAGTGAAAAAAGGTTTTAGGGTGATGTGTCCTTCAAAACTGTCAAGATTTGTCTTCTGTTTATGGGTACAAGAACAAACTCAACTAATCTTGCTTCCTGTGCTCACTAGTGAGAGTTGCGTGAGATCTTTCTTTGACTGCTTCACATTCTCCAGAATACCTCATCTGCCTTTCTTCTGATAGCCTCTGTGCTTCACGTAGTTGTACAATAGTGTCCTGCGCCTCTCTGAGCTATATTTTGAGCCATGTCATGTTCCCTTCATGGCCCTGCGCTGCTGACACTTCCAGGGTCTTTGTCACTAGTTGTTGCCTCAACTCCCTATTTTCCTGGTACAGTTTGGCGATATCTAGTTTCACCTTCTTTAGCTGCGGAGATGGATCTTGATCATTGGTAGCCCCTGTTAGCGTCATAAGTCACTCCTGTATTGTAGCAAGAGAAGATCCCGACGCCCATTAGTTTTATGTCACGTATTTGTTTAAAGGGGTGATCGGATGGGAGTAAACTCAGAACAATATCGTTTAACTCAGAAAACTAGGCCAGGAATGCACAGGGAAGTGAGGGCCATAACTAACTTCAGTCAGGAATTTGAGTTTAAAGAGAGAGTAGAGGGAAGACTTGGAAGAAAGGTGGGGGAGACTGCTCTAGGCATCAGGCCTTCCAACAACTCGAGGAAGAAGAACGAGACACTAAAATGTGCCTAAACGAAACAGTCATAATTGCACATTGATCAAGCCTACATCATACTATGCAACCAAAACCATTCGACTAGATCCTCCAATTCCGAGTTATTCAGTACAAGAGGAAAAAGATAACACAGGAGACTACCTAAGACTAGTGCAAATATTGTAGTGATCAACCATACATCATCCTACAATATTGTGACCCTCGACTGGATCTTCCAATTCCGAGTGTTTTAAACAACTTGATAGACAAAATGAAAGAAAGAGAAACTGACTTCCATTAAATTGATAGTCTCAAATCAAAATACATAACCAGAGATTCCTAAATTTTTTTTTACAGTCGGGAGCATAGCTCAACCATCGATCCTTTCCAAAATACAAAAATTGAGTCTATATACTCAGAGAAAAATCCCAGCAGCAAGCTCGAGTCATGCATTGAAGGCAGTATGTCTGCGTGTTAATTGGCAGACTGTGCATGCAGTCTCTGGATGGTTGTGCACCTCAGTTAGACGCCATCATGTTCCAAAATGGGCCTGCGAATGAGTTGACAAGCTGACAGTCCCTTTCTGGACTTTCCATTTATGGTAGAAACGATGTCCACCCACCCTCAACTACTCCAATAACTACTTCCTTGGGATCGGGAAAGGCCCAGTCAACCTTGTACCTTTGAGATGTGGAGGCCTTCGCATTTCGTCATCTGGAGCTGAGATGAACTCTGGAAGGGACGGTTGGGTAGACGAAGATGAGGCGATGGGTGCGAGAAAAATCAAATAAAGGTGGCCAGGTGGAGGAGACACCGAGGCTGAGACATTGGGCCATGAGGTGAGGTGTCATGGAAAAGTAACGAGGAGGCCGCAAGTGTGATGAGTTAGCGAGTGGGGACACAATATGTGGAGGTGAAAAAGGTGATAGATGGTAGGAAGCGAGAGGGTGTGGCATGAAAAGGTGGCGAGAAGATACAGGTGGCGGAAATCAAGAGGAGCGAAGGGAAAGGGGACATGACACCTGGGAGAATAGAGGACAGGTGTGAGGCAACGAGAGGCCGGAGGGAGAGAAATATGTGACAAGGAAAGGAGAGAGGTAGAGTGGAGGACACTTAGAAGGATAGGATTGGCGAGCGAGATTTTGGGGGAATATGTCAGGATAGTGGGGGGCCCATGGGGGATCCGGTTAATTCTGGACCCTCCCCCCCCTACTTTAAAGTCAGAAGAGCAAGGGGGGTCTAGAATTGAACCTCGGCCATAGATCTGGGCACTTTAATCCCAACCATTTATACTTGCGCGATAGCATATCGGACCCCCCTCTCCTGTAGGTCTGGGTGCGTGGATCATGGCCACCCAAATCCACGCATCCTTTAAATCATATGTGCCGGATCACCGAGACTTAGGAAAAGTGGGTTTTTGACCCACTTCCTCCCACTGATCGCCAAAAGGGGGCACACCTTAGGGAAAACACCACCCCTACATGTTTATGTGATAACATTAGGTTCCATGGGGGATGGCACGCCCCCTGCAGGCTGCCAAGAACTCTGTTGCAGCTTCAGTGCCTTGCTGTTGGGCTATGGAGTCATTATTAAAAACGAAAGATAAACATAAAAATAATATTTACAAAAATGGCAGAGCGACTCTAGGCTCAAACAAAACATTTCTTCAAGAAATGCCTGTTTATAAGGCCATTAAGAACTTCTTTACCCTCCAAATCCTACAACCTGTAGGTATTGTTCAAAAATACTTCAGAGATTTTGAAGGGCCCAATCCAGAGGGCTTCAAAATTGTTGTGCTTGCCCTTATCCTTCTTGGGAGAATCCCATTTTAATACCAGATCTCCCATCTAGAACTCCTCTTTCTTGACCTTCCTGTCAAAGGCCTACTTGATCTTCTGCTGATGGTTCTGAAATCTGTTCATCACTTGCTCCCTAGTCTGTTGGGCTTCCACCATTTGATGAATTCCTCTGACCATATGGTCTGGCTCTCCTTCATAATATTGAAATAATTTAGCTACAGGTAGAGCCAACTAAGTGGGAAATACAACTTCTGTCCCATAAACAAGTTGAAAGGGGAGATTCCCAGGGATCTCTTGGTTGTCACTCGATCGACCCATAGAGAGAATTTGAGTTTTGAATCCCATGCCTTCTTATTGTCTTCCAATAATCTTTTAATGAGCTTGATCAGACTTTTATTGGAAGAATTTTCCAGTCCATTACCTTGCGGATAATAGGGAGTGGAATGAACCAGTGAAATCTCAAACTGCTCACAAAACCTCACCAGAGGCTCAGACCTGAAAGACACGACATTATTAGTGATAATCCTGTTGGGGTAGCCAAACCTTGCTATGATATATTCCAGGAAGATGATGATAACTTTGTGTGAAGCACTTCTGGTAGGGATAACTTCTATCCACTTGGTAAAATAGTCAGTTGCAGTTAGGAGCCATTTGTGTTGGCCGCTTGAGGGAGGATGAATCTCTCCAATGAAGTCCAACCCCCATTGTTGAAAGGGGGCTGCAACTACTACAGGTTTTAGTGGCAGAGATTTGAGCTGCTTCTTTCTTGAGAACCTTTGGCATTTGATGTAGGCTCTGACCTCTTTGCAGACATCAGTGAATAAAGTGGGCTAGTAGTACCCAATCCTGAGAATCTTGTGGGTTGTGGTCTTCCAGAAATGGTGTCCTCCACATAGGCTTCTATGGAAATCAAACTTGACTTTCTGGGCTTCCTGTGGGTTCAGACACCTCCGAAACACCCCTAAAGGGTCTCTCCAATACAAGACTTGGTCAATAAGGCAATATTTGACTGCTTTGAGCTTTAAAGCTCTTTCCTTACTCTTCCCAATTTCATCACGGGGCTTTAATTCTAGCAGAAAATATATAATATCTCTATACGAGGTGCACTTTTCTAGTGGGGGATTGTTTTCATGAGGATTGTCATCAGGCAATTCAGTCTGTTGATTTTCTGAGCAATCATTGATGAAGTTAACTCCCAAGGCTTTACAATTGGATTCAACCAGCAGCTTGGCTAAACCCTGCCCTTTAACCAACTAGGTGGGCTTAATCTCTAGGTCAAACTCGAGTATCTTGGCAATCCATTTACTTCTTTTCTCGTCTATGTCAGGCTAGATGAGAATGTCCTTCACAGAAGCTGAAGGAACATATGCAATGATTTTTGAATGTAAGACATAGACTCTGAATGCTTTAAGGGACTTAACCAAGGCATAAGCCTATTTCTCCATGATTTCATACCTGACTTCTACATCTCTTAATGCCTTACTGAAGAAATAAATGGGCTGCTCTCGTCCTGCCTCATTTTTCTGCAATAAAACCACTGCTACTGTGTCAAAATAAGCGAAATAAAAAATCGGGAAATCTTTGGAATAATCAGGACTGATCAACATAGGTGCCTCACTCAATGCCCTTTTTATTTGGTCAAAGGATTCCCTGGGTTCGACAACCCATTTTACTTCATTTCCCTTTCTGAGCATGGCTGTGATATGCTTTACCAACTCAACAAAATTGGAGACAAACATTCTCAGAAAGTTGATCTTTCCAAGGAAAGCCTGAACCTCTTTTCTGGACCTGGGAAGTGACAAGGTTTGAATTTCCTCCACTCTGCTGGGATCAATTATTACTCCCTCTGCTGATACTATATGGCCTAACAACTTCCCCTCTTTCATGGAAAACAAATATTTCTTAGGATTTAAAGAAAGGCCAAACCTTCTGCATTTCAAGAACACTTTCCTTAGATGGAAGCAGTGCTCTTTATAAGATCTAGAGAAGACTGTGATGTCATCTAGATAGATGACTACAAATTGGTCCCTTTCCCCAATGAAGGAAATGTCCATGGCTCCCTGAAAGGTTTCCCTTGCATTCATCAATCCAAAGGGCATTTTGGCATACATGAATGTACCTCAAGGAGTTGTGAATGTTGTTTTCTCCCTGTCTTCGAGCAGAACAAAGATCTGATTGTAGCCAGAAAAACCATCAATCATTGAAATTCTGGATGCCCCTGTTACCCTTTGCAATATGTGTTCCATCTTGGGCAAGGGGTAATTGTCCTTCTTTGAACTCATGTTCAAGTTTCTGAAATCAACATAGAGTCTGATTTCTCCACTTTTCTTTTTCACTGGGACCAGATTGGCTACCCATTCAGAATATCTCAAAGGGACAATAATTTGGGCATCCAACAGTTTCTTTACCTCCCTTTCCATGACATGCAACAACATAGGATTAATCTGTCTTAGCTTCTGTCTGAATGGCTTGGCCTCCTCCTTTAGTGGTATCTTATGCTCAATGACAGTTGTGTCATACGTTCTGAGGTCTTCATAGGGCCAGGCGAATACATCAACAAATTCTTTTAATAGTTTAATATATTTTCCCCTCTGCTCCTTTGACAGGCTGCTGGACAACTTGAAAAACTTGGGATTCTCCTTTGTGCCAATGTTGCACTCAACCACCTCTGCATCCTCTTTTGAGTTGTTTCCCTTTACTGCCATGTCATTGCTGTCAAATAGGATTTCCAAAGGGACCAACCCTTTAGGGATGTAATTTCTAGGCAATTGAACAATGTGATGATCAGCAATCATGTTCAGAAGATTATCAGCATGAAGATCTGCTTCAGAACCAGGGTCTTGATCAATGTGCAGTGCTAAAAATTCATTAATAGTCTCCAAGAATCTTTTGATTTCAAGGTCATCCTCAAAAACCTTCCAATGCTTGACATTGTCAGGTATGGAGGGCCTGTATTTCACTTCTATGTCATACCTGAGCCTGAGTGGCAGGGGAATTTTGAAATTTCTTAACAACATTGTTTTCTTCCCTTGGAATGAATGATATATTGAAGGCTAGGAAATAACTGTCAATGAGGTCCCATACTTCATTTCTGTAACTCCTCAGCTGAGGATTCTTGGCCTGATAGATCTTTTTGACCTGTTGGATGATCAACTCAACATCACCAAACACTGATATTTCCTTTATTCTCGTATGCTTTGCTGCTCTCAAGCCCAAAACTAGAGCCTCATACTTTGCCACATTATTTGTAGCTTCAAACTCTAACTTGTATGACAGAGTTGTAGTTTCTTGAGCAGGGGAAATAAAAACTATCCCAACACTTGCACCATCTTTAGAAGAAGATCCATCAAAGAACATTTTCCACACAAAAGTAGTTGAAGGAGAATCTTCATAGGGGCTACTTGGCTTCTTTCTGAGTTGAATAGGAGGCTCAGGGGAGTTGGTGAGTTGCAACAAGCTGGATCCCAAATCAGTGTCAAGGGCAAAGATGGGATGATTGATGGGATTTGCTTCATCACTTACAATGTAATCCAACTGAGCCTCTCTATACAATATTCTGTGCTCCCCTCCAAAGACTGGAATGGTAGCATAGGTTAGGTCCATCTGCAAGGTTCCCCTAAGTCTTTTTATCCAAGATCTTGACAACAACATGCCGAACTTGGGAGGAACGTCAGCTACCACAATGTCCATGATCACACTCTTCATGGGTAGTTGAAACAAGGTTACCACCAGATCTTTGATAACTCCAAGACATTGCACTCTCCTAGAATCAAAAGAGTACAATTATGATAGGCCTTTGTGACTTCTAGCCTGAGCTCTTCCATGACAGTTTTGGGCATGAGGTTATGAGATGCCCTAGAATCCATTAGACAATTATGCGCCACCTTGTAATGAATGTTCAAGGATGTGTAGAAGCGAGGGGATGAATCATCTCTGTCTTCTACCATGGGACCTAGGATGATTGTTGGCTTTTCATCTTGGAGATTTACTGAATCTGTGGAATGGCAAGGTGGCTTGGGCTGTAACAGCGTAGACAGGAAAATTTTGAAATCTGCGTTCTTGACAAGATCTAAAAGGGGGACAGGGATTCTGATCTTTTTAATTTCATGCTTGAAACTGAAGGAGGAAAGGGGCTTCATAATTTCTCTCACTTCGGGGGCAAGGTCTTTGGCTATTAGTGAGAGATTTTGAGCTTTCTTTTCTTTGGCAGTGTTTGCTGCAAGCTTTTCTGCTAGAAGAGGATGATCAGAGATATCAGACTTCCCTTCTTTCTTCTTTGACCTGAGGTTATACCTATTCGGATTTTTGTCTTTGGCCTTCTCCCCTTTACTTAGTTCATTGATTTGATTATTCATGAGGGATTCTTCATATGCAGATTGAGTCAAATGGGGGAAAGGGGAGGTATCTCCAAAACAATGGATCTTAGGACCAAGCTTATCTATCTCCTCTCCTTCCTCATCAACAACAAGGTTATTTTGGAGAGGGGTTTGGATCCTCTGATAATATCTATCTCTGTTCCTTTTTTCCCTTGGCATTATCTTAGGAACATTTTTTTTCGGCCTCCTGGCCTCTGTTATCAACGTTTTGGGGATTTCTGTATGTTTTCTTCCCCTCAAATTTCATCTTCTCCATTTCTACAATTAAGGACTTCACCATCTTTGTCAATTCATCCACTTGAGGGTGAGTTATAGAAGAACCAGAGGTTGAGGCCTCAGACTTTCCTTTCCCTTTGTCTCTGTCAGACCTGCTCCTAAGCCTGTTAACTGCCAACACATTGGATTCTACTTCCAGGGCTACATCTTGGATGTTAGCCAAGGAAGTAGCTCTTCTTTCTCTAAGCAGGAGGAAGAAATCAGGGTCAAAAGCACTAGCATAATTAATCTTAGCAGAGACTTATGAGGGCTTTATCTTAGCAGGGATCTTATTGTGCATCTTGTTGAATCTTTTGGAGAAGTCAGAGACAGAATCTTCTTCCTTTTTCTTCAAGGACCCAAACTTTGTCATGTAATACATGAAATATTTTTTATCTCCCCATTGTCTCAAGAAAGAATTATCTAGATATTCAATCCCAACAATAGATCCAGGGGTTAGTCCCCTGAACCATTTCCTAACCTCACCATCAAGGCTCTGGACAAAAACTCTCATCCAGACATATTCATTTTCGATGTTCAGGTTGTTTGCATAACTGTAGAAGGTAGCAAGGTGCTCTTCAACATTTACATCTTCTTCTCCAATGAATTTAGGCATGTATTTGGGGTAATCTCCAACAGGGAGAGCATTTAAGGGATGAGGTAGAACTAGAGGGGCATACCTTGCAGCCACAATGGAATCCATTCTATTTACAGGGGGATTAACACCTGCCATAGGGATATTAGGTGGAGGAGAACTAGGAGGAGAAGGTGTTCAAATAAGGGAAACTGGAACAGGGCTTGTAGGAGGGAAAGGAAACAACAGAGGATTCAGAGAAAGGGCTATAGGGCTTGAGTCAGCAGAGGCTTCTCTTTCTGCAGTAGCATCAACAGTAATAGGAGGAGGGGTGAAAAAGATAGGAGTGGGAAAATCTTCTATGGTCCTGGGTCTACACCAAGGAACAACTTCAGGGGAGAAAGGAGTGACAAGGCCTTCTCTCTCCAATACCAGACTGGGAGGGGAAAACTCAAGAGGAACACTCCCAAAATTTAAAGTTCTAGAAACTCCAGCATGAGGTTTGATAGAAAACTGAGAAGTAGATATTGGAGTTTCTAACAGAGGACAGTGAGAACTAGTGGAAATACCTGGTTCGGCAGTAGAAGCTCCTTCTCTGAGGGCCTTTCCTTTTCTGATCAGTTTCTCAGGATCTACTTCAGGTATCGTCAAGGGAAACTAAGGGGTGGACCTTGCATGCCTGCCTCTGGAAGACACAACGGAAGCAATAGGTTTACCACCGCAGAGTCGTCACAATGGAGTCTCTAGGTGCACAACAACATCTTGTAGGCCTCTGGTACCTGATGCACATTCAATATCAGAGGCTCAATGTCGTTCAATCCCAGGGAAAATCTTCAACTTTGTCCTCGACAACGGTGCCAAAAATGTTAGCGTCAAAAGTCACTTCTGGATTGCAGCAGGAGAAGAGCCCAATGCCCATTAGTTTTATGTCACATATTTTTTTAAAGGGGTGATCGAATGGGAGTAAACTCAGAAAAATATCGTTTAAATCATAAAACTAGGCCAAGAATGCACAGGGAAGTGAGGGCCACAACTAACTTCAGTTAATAATTTGAGTTTAAAGCGAGAGTAGAGGGAAGACTTGGAAGAAAGGTGGGGGAGACTGCTCTGGGCATCAGGCCTTCCAGCAGCTCGAGGAAGAAGAACGAGACACTGAAATGTGCCTAAATGACACAGTCATAACTACACATTGATCAAGCCTACACCATACTATGTAGCCACAACCATTTGACTGGATCCTCCAATTCCAAATTATTCAGTATAAGAGGAAAACGATAATGCAGAAGATTGCCTAAGACTAGTGCAAATATTGTAGTGATCAACCATACATCATCCTACAATATTGCGACCCTCGACTGGATCTTCCAATTCCGAGTGTTTTAAATAACTTGACAGACAAAATGAAAGAAAGAGAAACTGACTTCCATTAACTTGTTAGTCTCAAATCAAAATACATAACCAGAGCTTCCTAAAAAAAACTTTACAATCAGGAGCATAGCTCAATCATCGATCCTTTCCAAAATACAAAAACTGAGTCTATATACTCAGAGAAAAACCCCAACATCAAGCTTAAGTCATGCATTGAAGGCATTACATCTGGATGTTTACTAGCAGACTGTGCATGCACTATCTGGAAGATCGTGCACCTCAGTCAGATGCCTTTGTGATCCAGAATGGGCCTGTGAATGAGTTGACAAGCTGACAGTCCCTTTATGGACTTTCCATTTATGGTGGAAATGATGTCCACCTACCCTCAACTGCTCCAATAACTGCTTCCTTGGGATCGGGAAAGGCTCGATCAACCTTGTACCTTTGAGATGTGGAGGCCTTCTCATTTCATCGTCTGGAGATGAGCTGGACTTTGGCAAGGACGGCTGGGCATACAAAGATGAGGCGACGGGTGCGAGAAAATGTAGATAAAGGTGGCTAGGTGGAGGGGACACTGAGGCTGAGACATTGGGCCATGAGGTGAGGTGTCATGGAAAAGTAACAAGGAGGCTGCAAGTGTGATGAGTTGGCGAGTGGGGACATAATAGGTGGAGGTGACAAAGGTGACAGGTGGCGGGAAGCGAGAGAGTGTGGTGTGAGAAGGTGGCAAGAAGATACAGGTGGAAAAAATCAAGAGGAGCGAAGGGAAAGGGGACATGGCACCCAGGAGAATGGAGGATATGTGTGAGGCAACGAGAGGCCGGAGGGAGCGAGAGATGTGACAAGGAAAGGAGAGAGGTGGAGTGGAGGACACCTTGAAGGATAGGATTGGCGAGTGGGCTTTTGGGGGTATATGTCAGGATAGTGGGGGGCCCGTGGGGGATCCAGTTAATTTCGGACCACCCCCCTGCTACGTTAAAGGAAGAAGAGCAAGGGGGGTCCGAAATTGAACCTCAACCATAGATTTGGGCGCTTTAATCCCAATCATTTATACTTGCGCGACACCATATCGGACCCCCCCGGTTAAAGGAAGAACGACGGAGGGGGGTCCAGAATCATACCTTGCCCTTAGATCTGGGCGTGTGGATCGTGGCCGCCCAAATCCACGCCACCTTTAAATCATATGCGCCAGATCACCGAGACTTAGGAAAAGTGGGTTTTTGACCCGCTTCCTCCCACTGATCACCAAAAGGGGGAACACCTTAGGGAAAAAACCACCCCTACATGTTTATGTGATAACAACCCCGACCTCCATCCTTCTCGCTCTGCTCCTACTTTCTCGGCTTGTACTTCCCACAAGCTCTAGGCGGACAACGCACATAAGTAAATTTTCAACAAATGATCCTGCGTGCGACTCGTCTGGGATTTGGGTTTCCCTAGCTTCCTTATTCTTCCTTGGCCTACCCCTTCTCCAAGGTATTTGTTGTTGGGGAGACATGGCCTCTTCTATCCTTCCTTCCTGGGCAGGTATTTCCATCCCAGTTTTCGCGTGATGTGATGTCGTCGTTCTTGTGAGTAAAGGGAAAATTCCCTTTGTGTCCTTGGGGATGGCTGTTGAGAATGAGAACAAATCCCAGTCGTTTTGGGGCTGAGAATTGGCAATTCTGCTACTTCGTGCACCCTTCCTTATGTTTCGAGAGGTTGCGATGGTGCGACCAGTGTTTATCTTGCGCGAAGTGGATTCGACGAATTCCTAATATGGAGAATTCCATGGATCTAGGCCTGCAAAAAAACTTATAGACAAAGCATGAACCTGAGTTCGTGAATGAAAAGGGTGTAGAACCTATGGGATTTATAACAGATCGGGCAGAAGGAGGAATTGTGAGAAGGAATAATGAATTCATGGCGACTAGATGTTTCGAATTGAACTGCGGATTTTCATAACACATGCCCACGTGTAAGGTACAGGTGATGAGGGCTGCAGGGCATACATGATACAAACATCGTGATTTTTCATTCCTTCGGCCCTCATGACGAACTGATAATAACTACTACACTTGTCGATGTGACTTCCATTAACTACTTGATTCGACCTGGGGCACATAGAGATTACCTTTCAACAGGACCCGACTCTCTGGGAACAACATACCCGTACTATTTACGTATGTTTCAATTCTGACATCCCTTCACGTTTCCAAGGGCCAACCGACCACTTGCTAATTTAGATCCCTTCATTGTTACGTACCTGATTTCACATGTTTGGATGCATGGGTCATAAATCGACTAAAAACCTAAATGGAAAGAAAAATGGTAGCTCTAACACAGGGCACAATCACCTTTGGGATTCATTATGCAACAAAATCTACATTGGATCTCATCGGGTTCACTGATTCTGATTGGGCTAGCGATAGAACTGATCGCAAGTCCACATTTGGTTACTCACTCAGTCTTGGTTTCAGGCCTATTTGTTGGTCGAGAAAGAAGAAAGATACCATTTCTCTATATTCAACCGAGGTAGAGTATAGAGGGGTAGTTAATATAACCATTCAGGCTATGTGGCTACAACATTTTCTCACTGAGTTGGGCATTCAGTTTCATCGACCGATCGTCATCTAGTGTGAAAACTAGAGCACTCTAAAGTTTTGAAAATATCTAGTTTAGAGGAAGAAGACGAAGCACATCGATATCCACATGCACTACATCCAGGACTTAGTACACGAGGGGATCATCAACCTATAATTCTGTCCTTTAGCAGAACAGATGACATGCATCTTCATCAAGACCATCACTGAGCAGAAGTTCCATTCTCTGCAAATTCGTCTTGGAGTGAAGGACACAATTTCCTAGCAACAATAGTTCTTATTTTTATATACATTGTACCTTGAGGGGGATTTTCCCCCATGAGGTTTTCCCTCTTTCCTCACTTTATTTCAGTGTATCTTTTGTATTTCGGTACCTAACATGGCCTCGTTTCCGGGACCCATTCTTTATTTTCACCATAGTGATGTTCAAGGGGGGTGTTGGAGTTACTTCACACACACCTAGGATTTATTTTTCCTAAGGTTTTTCCTTCTTTATTAGTCATTATTAGTCATTATCCAGTCTCCTATATTTTAGGAAGAATATTACTCTAGGGAGAATGTTCTCTTCAATTTTCACTTCAGTTTGACTCGCTGAGTGGAGTCTAGATGCTGCATTGGTTTTGTCACCATGAAACATTGGGATCATCACCAACTAATGTGCATTAGCCTTGGTATCATCACCAGACTGACGCATTACCCATGATTCCCTGGTCTCCTCCTCACTTCACTCTATTTCAGTCAATTAATTGAAGACTGGTAGAATAGTTAACTCAGCTAGGTGGCAGTTCATTCCCGTAACTGCATGAGAGACTAGACTAGGTGGCAGTTTACTCCCGTAACTATTGGTGTGTGTCTAGATCACTCTAGACCACCACTATGGCGCATTGGCGTCTCCTTCAGTGCACATTGGTTGAGTTATATAGAGTATATCATGTGTAAATTATTCATTATTCATAACAGTTAATGAGAATTCTTCCATTCTTCCTCTCTTGCTTCTTCTTTCTCAATTTCTCTCTGCAAATGTGTGTGGTATTTTCTAGATAGATCTATTTTGTGCAGGTTCAACACAATTACATTTATTATTGCTTCTTAAGTGAGTATTGCATTCCTTTAGATTTTATTAATGCTAGGAACAAATGAATACTTAGTAGCATGTACTATTAATATAAATGCTTATTGTACTTAATTGCAATATGAACTAACATCTCCTATAGGAGATATTTATTGTTCTTGTTCCCAGGCAAGACACCTTGGTAATGCTATAATGAATTACCATGAAATTGAAATGTTCTTATATAAATGTTATTATATTGTAAATATTTTTTCTCTTGTTTTTCCTATTACGGGCAGGTTATCCTACGTATTCTAGGAAGGTTACCACAAAAAAACAAGACTTGAAAGGACTCAGAGGGAGTCAGTGATAAGAAAGAAGCAAGGTTTCATGACACTTTGCAGGATGCATAGGGACATGCATCAAATGGAAGCATGGTTTGAGGATTCTCTCAGTTAGAG
>ML851966.1:0-11993 GCA_009831015.1 Picea engelmannii
AAGGAAGAAAGGAAGGAAGATGACGTCAAGGCAAGGAAGATAATCCTCTACTCATGCTCTTACATTGAAGGGACAACTTCAAAATATCAAGATGACAAAAGCTGACACCGTTGCTATCTTCTCCATGAAGATGTCAAAGATCAAAGATCAGCTAGGTGCCATTGGAAAAATCATATCAGCACTCTTAGGTATGCACTTGTATATATTATTTGTATCATTGTCATGAGGGTACTTGCAGGAGGAAGGAACCTTTGTTGAAATCGTGGAACCAGAGGAATCTCAATGCATTCAAAGGAACAACACACTGGAAGTGAAGACTCCAAGTTTGATTGTTTTAATTATCATGCCTCTAACCTACATTTCTAAGTTTGCTACATTACAAGTAGGCATTGTAGTTGTGACAACAATCCTTAAATTGTTTTGATTCTAGAGATGTACTCATTATTCTCCTCTAGGAGATATTCTTGTCTTGTTTCTTTTTGTTTGTTTTCTTGTTCTAGGCAGGTTAACAAACGAAGGAAGATGTTTATCCTTCAGACTTTAGAGGGAGTCAAAACTATTTGAGAAAGAGGAAGAACAAAACCATCATTGAAGCAACCAAAGCAATGATACATGATCAACATCTACCGATGATTCTATGGGCAGAAGCATCCATGACAGCAGTGTATGGTCAGAACAGGAGTCCTCACCAGATTTTGAAGAACATGACTCTCGAAGAAGCCTTCACTGGAGTGAAGCCTGAGACTGGACACTTCAAGATATTTGGGTGTCCCGTATACTTTCATGTACCCAAAGAGAAGAGGTCCAAGCTAGACCCTTCAGGAAGAAAAGGTATACTTGTGGGATACAGTGAATCTTTGAAGGCATATTGGATCTACATCCCTGGTCAGAGACAGATTGAGGTGAGCAGAGATGTTATCTTTGAAGAAGAAGATAGCCTTTCTAAGATCCAAAGAATCCCAGATGGAGATTGACAGTGACATAGTAACTTCTCCCCCTTCAGCAGTTCAGAGGGAGACAGCCATTATTCCAGTTGATCCAGTTGTTCCAGTGATCCAACTGCTCCAATTGATATCCCCAGAGACATTGCAGTAGCCATAAAAGGCATGTTTGGGCTCGACCAACTTTGCAGGAGGCAGAGGGACATGCAGCTCCTCAAGGCACATTCTGAGAGAGCAAGAGACCAAAGAGATTTTCAAGCTATGTTTCAACCATGAGCCACATCATTGATACCAAGCCTTCTTGTCATAGAGAAGCAGCAGGTCAGCAGGTATGGCAAGATGCCATGACAGAAGAGAATCAGTCCATCATGAAGAATGATGTGTGGGATATTGTTCCGAGACCATAAGGGAAATCTATAGTGACTTCCAAGTGGATCTATAAGATCAAGCATGCAGCCGATGCAAGTGTCGAGAAGTACAAAGCGAGATTTGTGGCCAGAGGATTCTCAGAGGTGGAGGGAATTGATTATGAGGAGACATTTGCTCCAGTAGCCCGATACACCTCCATCCATAATATCATTGCACTAGCTGCATCCATGGGCGGGAAACTACATTAAATGGATGTAAAGACAGCATTTCTCAATGGTGAGATTGATGAATAAGTTTACATCGAGCAGCCAGAAGGATTCGTGATACATGATGAGAAAACTCATGTGTGTAGGTTGAAGAAAGCCTTGTATGGACTAAAGCAAGCACCTCATGCTTGGTACGAGAAGATGGATAGATTCTTGATGAGTTTGGGCTTCAGCAAGAGTGTAGTTGATCCAAACCTATATTATCATATTGTTGGTAACGAGTGCCTAATCTTGGTCTTGTATGTGGATGACTTATTCCTCACCGGTTCAGAAAGACTTATTATTGAATGCAAGCAAGCATTGACTTCTAAATTCGAGATGAAGGATCTGGGTATGATGCACTACTTCTTGGGACTAGAAGTATGGCAGAGGACTGATGAGATTTTCCTAAGTCAAGGAAAATATACAGTAGAGATATTGAAGAAGTTCGATATGACAGACTACAAATCCATGACTACATTGATGGTGATGGATTTGAAGAAAATGAATGATGCTTCTACTGATTCAGCCAAGATTGATCCACATTTGTATCGACAATTGATTGGATCATTGATGTATCTGGTTAACACCAAACCTGATATATGCTATGCAGTGAATGTTCTTAGTCAGTTCATGAGTCAGTCGAGACAGACTCACTGGATAGCAACGAAGCATGTATTGAGATATCTACAAGGCATAGTTGGATATGGCCTGAGATATGCCTCCAGTGTAGACTTGAGTTTGCAAGGATATGTCGATGCAGATTGGGCAGGCAGCACAGTGGACCCAAAGAGCACATTTGGTTGTTATTTTACCTTAGGGTCTGCCATGGTTTCTTAGTGCAGCAGGAAACAGAGCTCCGTGACCTTGAGTACTGCAGAAGCAGAGTATATAGCATTGAGTGTCGCAGTCTGCGAAGCAGTATGATCATGAGATGGATCCTACCATTATTCATTGTGATAACCAGAGTTGTGTGAAGCTCTCTGAGAACCCTGTGTTTCACGATAGATCGAAACACATTGAGATAAAATATCATTATATCAGAGACATGGTGCAGAGAAAAGCAGTACATGTGCAGTACCTTCCTACACATGAGCAGATTGCAGATATATTCACCAAACCGCTTGCCAAGACGAAGTTCGAGTGCTTTCGTGGGAGACTTGGCCTGGTGGAGAATGCCTCCCTAGCTAAGAGGGAGTGTTGATGATTATTGCTTCGTGAGACATCCTCCAGGACACAGACTGAGTGAGTCAACCTGTGAGAGAGCCCATGAGTTGGGTGTGCCCATGTGATGGGTGTGTCGTTCCTCTCCGAGACTGAGATGGGACGTTGTGTACCCCTGTGTGGGGTGAGGATGCCCATGAGATGGGTGTATCGATGTGTATGGCCTTGTGTCGGGTGAGGATGCCCATAAGATGGGTGTGTCATTTGAGATGAAACGATGTGTACCCCTATGAGGGGTGAAGGTGCCCATGTCATGGGTGTATAGTTCTCCTTTGTGTAGAGAGTTGAGACGATGTGGTACTCCATATGATTCTCCTGTGTGACTAAGTGAGATAGAGATCTGTTGAGTAGGACGTCCTTGTGGCTAAGCACAGGAGGACGTGCCCCTACTGGCTGAGAACTAGTGGATGTGTGAGATCCCTTGCAATATTGTCTAAGAGTTAGATTTACCTGTAACCCTAATTGTGATGTAAAGGGTACAGGTCGGCTCCACCATATGTGAAAGATAATTAATGTTTATTGTAATAATTAATTATTTTATGAGTTATTGAGGTCAACCCTGTTGTGCCAATAGACACCATTTTTGGTCTGTCCAGTCTAATATAAATAAAGGTAATTTCCCCATTGAGGAAACACAACACACACAAGTCACTTGTCATTTGGAAATTTCAACAAGTACATCTTCTAGGGCTGAAGTGCGCACCTCTCTTGGGCACTAGCTTCTTGGTTTTGGAGAGCACCCTTTTGTGTGCTATGTCTATGGTGTGAGAGGTCTTTCTCTTGAGAATATAGCAAAGGATTGTTGGGTTTTCTTCCCTTGTTGAGAAGGGTTTCCCAGGATATTTCTTGTGTTCTTGTGCATGGTATTACTTCTTGTGATCTTGGTTATTGCAGCACTTGTGAATGGTGTAGTTGCATTTGTTTATGGTTCAAGTAAATGCTAAAATTGAAATAAACCTCATGCTTGAGCCTAGCATAGTGAAAATTCAACATAGGCACCCATGTTGGGAAAAACAAACCATTCACCCACACCCAACTCCAACAACAAGTAATCGGTGAGCACAGTATCAAAGGCATCGTAGGTGGGTCCAAACATGGTAGATGGATACCATGGTTCTTGAACTCTTTGCTCTACATGAAATCTTGCTCAGCGATGTTGATCTGGAGAGTACTACATTCGACACTCACAAACTCGAGCCCAACGAATTTGTTGAGATAAATTATTTCCTTCTGGGCATCTACAATTCCCAACAACAGCCAAACCAGGATGATTACAAAGCATTGAATATTCAGTCGTCTTCTACCGGAGGCACACCTGGGAATGGAAGGGAATTACGCATAGAGGGTGGTGAAAATCTAAACACCTGTGAAAGGAAGCGAAAGAAATAGAAACTCGTCTTCCAAGTTGTATGAGAGGAAGAAATTTTATGTCAAAAACCTAGAAACAAAATGTCTTCTACTAGAAATGAACCATAGTAATATTGAGGAGGCTCTAAAGTTTTCCACCTTTGAAAATGAAACATGGAACCTGGGAGTTGTATCAACATTCAAAAACGATCCCAAGTGATCATTGTGAATAAGTCTACATAGAGTTATCAAAAAAACACCAACACTTTGATACCACTGTCAAGACAAGGATGAGTAACTCCACGAATGAATTGCATTTCATTAAAGCGAGTCATACATTAATACAATGAGAAGTGACCTTTGGTTTCATCATCTAATAGGTCCTATGACTCTTCTTATTCACCTGTGACTCTTCATATTTCTCCTAAATTAATATTTACAATATACCATAATCCCAAGATTAGGTATCTAACAACATCATGAGTTGTTCATGATGTCCTACAAAAATAATCATATCTACACACAAGATCAAGCCAAGTGGATCAGATCTATCAAAATCACAAAGAAAGAAATCTGCACAAGTTAACTCATCGATCATGTAATACCAAGCTCGTCGTATAGGCAACAACATATACATGGCTATCAACAACCTCTAAACATAACAATCCCTTTGATGCACCTCAAAACCTATGACAATTGGAACAACCTGAACTAGGTCAACTCCCTCTTTCCCACAAAACCTTAAAGCAAGACAAACATCATGGCCAACTCCCTTTGTCTAAGAGAATCCAATAACCTTGTCCCTATACTTTACAATACTCACATTAGCTACAATCATGGAATCAATCCTAGCATCATCCTCCAAAAATGTATCACACCTCTCCTCCTCAAAACAACAGGAAGGCTCACTGATGGAAGAAACCAATGTAATGTGACTTTCGTATTTCCTGAGAGGTATAGTTTCCCTCACTAAAGATCTAGGTGCTCCCTACATGCTTTCAAGCCTCCTCAAAACTAAAAGGTTCATTCAATCTCTGTTGGAATGTACAAGTGTCACCGGATCAACAAGTAACCTTTAAAGGCCACCCTCTCTCGCCTCTCTAGCCAAACTCCTTGAACTAGCTCGACCATAATCATTGATGGTGGACTTTTCACCCTCAAATGCAAATCTTCACCATACATTTGGCATGCAAGAAACTAAAAGAAGATTCTCCTTCAAGCTAGGAAAAAATGGAGCATCACTCAACTCAAGAACATCACTTGAAGGTATATGGAAGGAAATGGAGCCAACTCCTCTCACAAGATAAGTAGCATCAACAACAAGCTCCACGCTCATGCCTCCCTCTTGTTCTTGAAGTCTCTTGAAGAGTGACCTCTCATACGTCATCTATCTCAAAGATCCACTATCCACATTGTTAACTTTCAAGCTTACTCCAAAAGTGTTTACACCATGCTTGGGGTGCTTCATGAAATTTGGGGTACATGGTGCATGTATTATGTTCAACTCCTAGATGGTCCAAGATGGATTAGCACATGAGATATAGTCCTTAATGGAATTGCATAGTTGAAATAGCTTGCTTAGTGAATACTTCACCTCAAATGATTGTTCGCTTAGTGTTTTTCCCTTAGGCATTGGTGTTCTCTTGACAGTTTGGTTGACACCCTTCATTATGGCCCCATGAAGGATCCACTTGCATGGAGAGCACCCTACATGGGATGATGAGCGTTATGTGCATCTTGGAGAAGGACATCAAGCAATAGTTGGCATGTGGCAGCTTGGATTCCTGTTTGGAGTATTAGAGATGGCTCGGGGGAGCTTGGGGCTTTGACAATATTCTTGCAAAGGTAGTTGACCCGATGGAGTAAATTGCTTAGGAAGATCGACGGAGTTTGTGAAGGCTTGTTATGGAGGGATGTGGACTTGCCTTTCATAGCTACATCACCTTGTAGCCATTATTGTACATGACATGATCCAGGTGGATATCAGTGGCCACCGAATTTTTCCAACTCGCTCAAAACAATTTTCTGGCAATTTTGGCAATTTACTATTTTTAGCAATTTTTAACTTCCGGGGCCATTTTGAGGGCCTAAATGAAGGTTTTTCGAGATCGAGCTTCTTAATGATAGTCGAAGGCTCAAATTGAGCCCCCTAAATGAATCTCCTCGACGATACCTTTCCAACGAGCTATCGTGCACCTAAAAAGGAGATCGTATGCAAAAGTTACGACCCTGGGAAGTTGATGTACTAACTAACCCAAACATGGCCCACATGACTTTGGCACTTCATCTCCTAGGGTTAGGTTTTTGGATGTCTAGGGTTTTTGACATTCCTATTTATTGTAAAAAGGCCTTCAGAGCCTCATTGTAATGATCTTCTTGAGAATGAGAGCAGTCGTCACATCTCTTCTCAGAGATAAGGCGCCACCATTCCATCAAGCTTGTTTTCTGCTGCATTTTACAGTTTCGGCTCATTTCCTTATTGAATATAAAACCAGTTTTACTGTATATCTGTTATTCTGTATTAAGCATCTTTTAATAATTTGTATTCATTTCATTCTGCTCGTAAAATCCGTATCAGTGGTATCAGAGCGGTCTGCTCCTTGTCGTCTTAATGCATGTCCCCAACGAGGTCTGGGTACAAAGAATTGGGTCTCGAGCTTGTTTCTCTTAAGGACAAAAGCTCTCGCACACCCAAGCGACCTCTCATGGCAGAAGAAAAGAAAGATGACGGGACAGGAGATCCTTTCAAACTGTTGCTTGAGGAAGCCCTCACGCAACAGAGGAACAAGATGATGGATAGTTTCGTGCAAATCCTTCGGTGGCTACGAACAGGCAGCGCATCTTCCTCGAGTGGAAGCGTCGCCCCCTTCAAGGTACAAATCAACTTCAATATTCCTATATTTGAAGGTCAGATAGACGCAGATGTTGTAGACAAGTGGTTGAATCTACTAGAAGGGGATTTTTCTGTCCACAACTTTTCGAATAGAGAAAAGATTACTTTTGCACTCCTCAAAGTTGTTCCCCATGTCAAAGATTGGTGGGAAACTTTCTGTGAGCAAAAGGAAACAGAGGAACCCTCATTATTTACAGTCGCGGCCACCTAGGAATCTTTCAGGGATGCTATTAAGGAACAATACTATCCTGTCGGAAGTTATGACGACTTGTATACCAAATGGACCACACTACGGCAAGAAAGAGACCAAGCAATACCAGAGTTCACAAATATCTTCCATACCTTGCGCACCAAACTGGGTATCAAAGATTCGGAGCGACATCTGGTGCTCAAGTATCGCGGTGCTCTGCATAGATGCATCCAGACCAAAATGGAATTTCTGGACATCTCGTCCTTGGGCGCGACCTACCGATATGTCGTCAAAATCAAGCAAAAGCTCAAACAAAAGACACGGCAATTTGGGCCTGAAAACCCCTCACAGCAAAATCCAGGAAGGGGCGGCCCCAACCCACAGAGCAAAGATGGACAATATCAGGACAACCAGTCCAAGCCACAAGCAAAGGACACCAGAAAGACAAAGAAAGATACCAAGAAGTGGTGCGACTTCCATAAGAGCCCTTGGCATAATACTGATGACTGTCACTCAAAGCAGTTGTTGGTGGCTGAAGTAAAAGCCTCTGAATCAGATGCGGGTTATGACTTTGAGTCAGAACCAGAAAGGGGAAGATGGATCACTGACACGAAACCCAGTGCCACCGTTGCTACCACCAAGCTCCAGCCTGATCAACCAAACGAGCCAGAAGAAGGTCAGCGCCTCTTCCATTCACAAATGTGGGTAAACGGCACCCCACTGCACTTCATCGTTGATAGCGGTAGCTAGAAGAACCTCATCTCAACAGAGGTCGTCAAGCAACTCGCCCTGCCGACAACACCGCACCCACAACCCTACACCATTGGATAGCTCCGCCAAGGAAGCGATCTTTGCATCAACCAACAGTGTCGATTGTCGTACGGCATCAAGCCCTTCAAAGACAAGGTATTTTGTGATGTTGCTCCTCTCGAAGTTTGTAATGTTCTTTTGGGCCAACCTTATTTATGGAAACGTCATGTTGTATATGAGTCTAAGCCTCGTAGTGTTATTAGTACTTTGAATAGGAAATTGTACAAGATACCCGAGGCAATCCCTCCTAGTGCTATATCCTTGATCTCTGCCAAGCAATGTAGGAAGGTCATCTCTCAGACCAGGAAATTTGTCTTCTTCGTGATTCACTCTCAGAGTGAGCGAAAGATCGTAGCCACATCCTGGGCCTTCGCGACCGATCTCTCCACACAACAGAAGCAAGTGGATAAGGTCGTGGAAGAATACTCAGATATCTTCTCCTCTCCTATCGGGCTACCTCTGCACTGCGAGGTCAAGCATCCCATCGATCTAACCCCAGGTGCACCGCTATCCAATGGGCCAGTCTACCGTCGCTCTCTATTAGAAAACTAGAAGATCAATGGGCAGATCCAAGAACTGCTCCACAAGGGGCACATACGTCCCAGCTTATCGCTTTGTGGGAGACCAATCGTGTTGGTGCAGAAGAAATACGAAACCTAACGACTCTGCATTGATTACGGGGCCCTGAATAAAATCACAGTTTGAAACCGATACCTGATTCCCCGAATCGACGACCTCCTTGATCAGCTCACGGGGGCCAAATACTTCAATAAGATTGATCTGAAGTCTGGCTACCACCAAATCCCAATAGAACAGACAGATGTATGGAAGATCGCCTTCAAGTCAAAGGAAGGTCTTTTTGAATGGTTGGTCATGCCCTTTAGTTTGACAAATGCTCCAGCAACTTTTATGAGGATGATGGATGATATCCTACGACCTTTCACCAATACTTTTGTAGTGGTGTATCTAGATGACATCCTCATCTACAGCAAGACTTGGGTGGAACAATTGCAGTATATTCAGCAGGTTCTGCACACCCTGCAGCAACACAAACTATATGCAAACTTGGAAAAATGCTCCTTCGGCATGGACAAGATCCATTACTTAGGCTACATCATTGATCGACATGGTGTGCATGTGGATCCAGCCAAGATCCAGGTCATTCATGACTGGCTAGCCCGAACCACACTCACTAAACTTCGGAGCTTCTTGGGCCTCGCCAATTTCTATCATAGGTTCGTGTTGGGATTCTCTCATATCGCATGGGCCCTCATCCAAGTAACCAGGGGTGGCGGTAAGGCAAAATTTGTGTGGGGCCTGTCTCAACAACAAGCCTTCGATGACTTGAAGAAGCATTTGTGCTCACCCCCAGTACTTTCATTACCGGACCTCCAACATCCCTTTGAGATCGAGACAGATGCTTTAGACTATGTTGTGGGCATCGTTCTCACTCAACACGGCCACCCCGTGGCATATCATAGTGACACACTATCAGATGTTGTCCATAAGTACCCTACTTACGACAAAGAAATGTACTCCATTGTGCAAGCCTGCCGCCAGTGGAGACATTACATCCTTGGGAAGGAGACAGTCATCCACACTGATCACAAGCCACTACAGTTCATGCAAACCCAAGGAAAATTGCAGAATGACCGCCATCAGAAGTGGTCCACATACTTACAGCAGTTCCACCTCAACATCAAGTATAAAACAAGAAGTACCAACCAAGTTGTTGATTTCCTAAGCCGACCTCCAGTCGTGGCACTCACCACAATGCTAGACTCTTGTGGCCATGAGACCTCCAGATGGCCCCACCTCTACGAGACAGACCCTGACTTCTCCACCACCTACCAAATGTTGGGCGCCAACTCAGTAGTCGCTAATTTCCATCTTCAAGATGGGTTGTTGTGTCGTCTGGGCCATCTCTGCGTTCCATCAAGCGAGTGCGCGAAGCTGATTTGGGAAGCTCACTACAGTCGAGTGGCAAGACACTCTGGCGTTGAAAAGACAGTGGCAGTGCTGCAAAAACATTTCTACTGGCCGAAACTTCGACAGGATGTCGACAAGTATATCAGGTCCTACACTGCCTACGCTATTGCCAAACCGACCACTAAGAAACAGGGCTTGTACACCCCTCTTCCTACTCCTGACAAGCCATGGGAATCCATCTCAATGGACTACATGTCGGGCCTCCCGTCCACCAAGAGGGGAAATGACTGTGTTTTTGTGGTTGTTGATCGCTTTTCCAAGATGGCGATTCTAGCCGCCTGCAAGAAGAACATCACAGCAAAAGCCACTGCCAAGCTCCTCTTTGAACGAGTATGGGTACATTTTGGGATCCCACAAACCATTATCTCAGACCGTGACAGTCGATTCCTTAGCACAATCTGGTCGAGCCTCTGGTCACTGCTGGATACCGAGCTCACCAAATCCACTACCTTCCACCCCCAGACAGATGGCCAAACAGAGCTCATCAATCGGATGATCGTACATATCCTGCACATGTACAATTCAAAACACCCCCGCACATGGGATGAGAGCCTTCCATATGTCCAACATAGCTACAACAGAGCCCTCATAGCTCAACTGGCCACAGCCCTTTTCAGGTGGGGTTGGGATTCCAACCATTGGGCCCCATGGATGTTGCACTACCCCTGGTGACCACCTCGGCTGACTCATCCCCTGCTCCACCAAAAGCTGACAAAGCCACCCGGCTCATTGAGCGGATCTAGCACATCTGCCAACAAGTTCAAGATATTCTACAGAAGTCTAATGCCAAGTACAAGCAGCGCCATGATCAATATCGCGTGCCACATAAGTTTCAGGCGGGAGAAAGTTTTGTTGCACTTCCAGAAAGAACGACTTACAGGGCCCCATCGGAAGCTTCACCCACTCCGTTATGGGTCGTACACCATCACCAAGGTTGTGGGTGACAATGCTTTTGAGCTCAACATTCCCCTTTTCCTTGGCCTACACCTAGTCTTCAACGTAGCTCTCCTTCGGCCATATTTCCCACCATTATTGGACACCTCAGAAATGGCAGAGTAGTTAACACCAACAGAGCTCAACCCTGACTACATGCAACAGGCATCCAGTGATCAGATTATGGACACACAAATCAAGGGTACTCGACAACAAAGGATCCAACTTTATCGATTCGTCAAAGCAAGGAAGCTCCTGCACCAAAGCAAGTGGCTCACCCGAGGCCAAATTCAGCAGAAATTTCCTCATCTGATGGGGGAACTCAACGCAATGTAGACCATTGCTTCCTAAGGAGGAAGGATTGATCCAAGTAGATATCGGTGGCCACCCACCTTTTCCAACTCACTCAAAACAATTTTCTGGCAATTTTGGCAATTTACTATTTTTAGCAATTTTTAACTTTCGGGGCCATTTTGAGGGCCTAAATGAAGGTTTTTTGAGATTGAGCTTCTCAATGATAGTCGAAGGCTCAGAATGAGCCCCCTAAATGAATCTCCTCGGATACCTTTCCAATGGGCTATCATGCGCCTAAAATGGAGATCGTATGCAAAAGTTACGACCACGGAAAGTTGATGAACTAACTTACCCAAACGGGGCCCACATGACTTTTGGCGCTTCATCTCCTAGTGTTAGGTTTTTGGATGTCTAGGGTTTTTGACATTCATGTTTATTGTAAAAAGGCCTTCAAAGCCTCATTGTAATGATCTTCTTGTGAATGAGCGCAATCGTCACATCTCTTCTCAGAGATAGGTCGCCACCATTCCATCAAGCTTGTTTTCCGCTGCATTTTACAGTTTCAGCTTATTTCTGTTAAATTTATATGCAGCAGTGAGAGCCATTCTCCTGGAGGATGGCCAAGACCCTAGATGTGTTCTAGGGCCCCTGGATGTGTTCCAGGGAATCCTTGCTTCGTGCTTGGATTGATCCTTGGATGTGTTCCTTGGTGGTTGATACAAGACCCTAGATGTGTTCTAGGGCCCCTGGATGTGTTC
>ML851967.1:45917-56069 GCA_009831015.1 Picea engelmannii
GTTGAAGGAAGACATTTTTGGCATTTTATGGTATTTCTCTTGAAGGAAGGTGTTACAACTAGGGTTTGCATGGTCATTTCTTGGTGAATTGTAAGTATTTTTCTGCAAAACTTCTTGAATGAATGGTTGTAGTTTAATTTCTTGCGTATGTTTATGAATTTTGCTGAATCAAAACCCTAGGTGACAAACACACAAGTAGGTCTTTGTCTCATGTCCCCTGATAGAGAAATTTTCTGCCATTGAAGAAGGAGAGAGCCTAGCCATTGCTACACTCTTTTCCCTTTCTTCTTCTATTGCTAGCCGTACTATCTGGAACCAAGAAGAGTGAGACGTCCCTGGCCTAGGTCTACTACACTAGGGCCGTACTCTTTCTAGGGTTTGCTGAAAGGCCTTGCTGTTGCAACACCTTGTCTCATCAAACCCTCATGTTTTTGTTATATACTTTATTTTGATCTAGTGGTTTTTCCAGGAAGGAGGAGAGAGCACGAGGCCTTGCTGTAGCAACATTGGAGTGAGCCTCTCTCCCCTAGGATTTTGATTTTGAGGCCTTGCTTTAGCAACACCTCAAAACTCTTCCCTCCAGTCCTTAAAATCTTTGCCTCCTTCAACTCTTGCGTCCTTCACTTTTGACTCCATTAAACCCTAAAGGCACTGATCTAAAGTCCTCCAACGTTGAAGTGAAACTTGACTACAACACTCTCAAAATCTTTGAATTTAAAACCCTAACTACACTAACCCTAACCTTAACTAACTTACTAACCCTAAGTGCTGCCGTCATCCTTGGTTATTACATCTTTAGTGCAACAACTTTTGTCTTAAGAGCAATTGAATGGTGGTTTAGGCATTAATTGAATAAGGTGTTGATTGGTTACATTGAATGCCACATTGTTGCAATATTTATTGGTGAAGTGTTATAAGTTTTCATTGCTATTGATAAACATTGACTTCGTCAACAATTATTGCTAATTGCTTATATGTTATTCAGATAGTCATCTATTATATGAAGTACTAACTCCATTGAGATATAGCTTGCATATATTAGTTTGTTGTTGCTTTGTTCCAGGCATGTCTACTTTCTTTGGGGGTTTACTTTAAATTGGCCTTTGGCCAGACTATCTGTTTGGGTGGTGACTTATGAGGGGGAAACTAATCCTTGTCTTTTTATCCTCTTGCCTCCTCAAAACCCCAGGTCACCGTGGATGTCTCCCCCGGGCCTCACCTCCCTAAATAGAAAGAATCTTCCCATTGTGGTGACATTGGGTGGGATAGGTTCCTGTTTCGCCAGTTTGACCTACAAAACTCAAGCCTTCTATCCTTGCTACAAACTGGGCGATAACATTTTGGCGCCGTCGCTGGGGAACACTGAGTCGAACCTTCCTCAGACGACACTTTTCGGTAAGCCTTGCCTCAGAGATTCTTTTCTTACAAGCTTACCTGGCGACTCCACTAGGGCGTTTTCCCTTTTTCATTGGTAGTTTCAAGAAAACTATCTGGCTACTCCACAAACCACAAAGAGGTTCAATAATCCTCCTTTGTCTTTCAGAAGGAAGCCTCCCAAGAACTCTCCTGTTGTAAAATCACTTTTTTGGGAAGAGTCTTCCTTTGAAAATCATGTCTAGTTCTTAGACCACTACAACAAACCCAGCTAATAATCAAAGACAATGGCCATCTAGTCTTTTTAAACCGCTAGACATGACAACCATACCAGGCTACCTGAGGCAAATGCTAGCCAAGTATGAATAATGGGTGCCTAAATTTACTGGCATCGATGCAATCAGTGCCGAAGAGCACATGAACAGTTTTTGGGCATTTTTTCAGCTTCATCCCATCAGTGATGATGCTGAAGATTTGGTCATGAAGTTGTTCTCTGCTATCCTCTACGATGCCTCGAGGTGTTGGTACCTGAGCCTCCCCGATGGTAGCATTAAAACCATGGACATACTAGAAGAAGTCTTTCTCAAAAGGTGGAGCATTAAAGAGGATCCTAACATGCTCCTTACCCGACTAAATAACCTTTCGAAATATGAAAATGAGTCTATTCGGGAATTTCATACTAGGTTCGGGAACTTGCTGCAAAAGATCCCTACAAGCCATCATCCGAAAGATGATTACCTTGTCCACATCTACACCAAGTCTTTCAATGGCCAATTTGGGTATCTCCTCAGGGACAAAAATCCCCAATCAGTTCAGGAAGTCCAAGAGCTTGCTACCAGAATTGAGGCTAACCTCCTCTCATCTAAAATTGAGCCTTTTGCAAACCCAAGGGGGAAAATGGACACCAAACCAAAGATAGTCCACAATACTGAGCCTACCTCAGACCTTTGCGCTAATATAGCCAAGCTGCAAGCCTATATGGATGGTATCATCAAGAATCAAGAACAAATGATGAGTAGGATTGTCAACTTGGAAAGATCCCAAAGCCAAGCACCTAGGGTCCCGTTCAAAGGGCAGTTTCAAAAAGGGAACCAATTTTATAAACCAATGAATGAGCAAGAGGTTCCAAATACCTTATCCCATACAAACATTGTTGATGAAAACCCTTGGTGCCTTGAATGCAGCGAAGCACACTGGGAGCATGAGTGTCCTTACAGTAATAATGACCATCAACAAGTGAACAACATTGGCCATCTCATGGAAGGCCCTCAGATAAACATCACTGCAGAAGAACATCAAGAGGCCATAAGGGAAGCAGCTAGGAAGGCTAGAATGGCAGTGATAAACAACCTAGACCAGGAATCAAAGGAAAAATTGAAGAAACAAGAATTCCAGGTGTATAGGAGAAAGAAACTAAGCCAACCTACCACCGACCAAACAAAGCCCCCACCTTTGGACGTACTTCTTCCCAAGAGATCCAAGATTGAGAGGGTTGACTTGAACTTTGACTTTGAAGGGGTACTATCTAAGATGCATATAACAATTCCCTTGAAAGAAGTCATAAAGGTGCCATCCATCAAAGAACGTTTTAACATTTTCTTTCAAGGATCGTATGGACCCATGGACCCGCCCATTATGTTGCAAGCTGATCACTTCAGGGTCCAATACGGTGAAAATCCTCCCTTCTTCATGAGTCTAATAATGAACAACAAGAGCCTCAACAATTGCATGTTGGATACAGGGGCAGGTGCCAACATAATGCCTTTCAAAGTCATGCAACAACTAGGGTTGAAAGTCACACGCCCTTACAAGAATGTGTGTGGTTTCGAATCCAAGGCCATACCCACACATGGAGTAGTTGAAAATGTGGAAATTTGCCTTAAAGAGTACCCTGAGAAAGTAATCCACATTGACATCGTGATAGTAGATATCCCAGATGTTTGGGGAATGTTGTTGTCTAGGAAATTTGCATCAATGTTGGGTGGTACCCTGGAGATGGATCTATCTTTTATAGAATTTACTTTGAAGAATGGAAAAATAGGCTACCTCTTAAATGAGTCAGTAACTGAAACACATGTGCAAGAAGCTAATCACCCTGCCAAAGATGACAACGCACATGATGAGATTATACAAACTCCTCATAAATATTCTCCTGAAGATATGCCTTTCGCCACGGAAGAGGATTTTGATCATATTAAATGGCCCAAGAAGGAAGAGTACCAACAACTCCTGGATGAATTCAAAGGAAAGGAAACCGGGACTTTGAAGATACTATAGAAACTAGAAGATGTACAGATTCATCTGTCCCAACAGGAGGTATTTACAACAGAAGCCCAACCTCCTCCCTCTGTGCAATACACTAGGGTTGTCCAGGGGACAACCAAATATAAGATCAAAAAGTACAAGGAGGGAGATGTAGTTTGTATGTGGGATACCCAGAAAGGAGAGCCAACCAACGATAAGGGAAGTCCTCAATCATGGCTTGGACCTTTCAAAGTTGGACAAGAATCGGTTGATGACTCCTACTATTTGTCCACTTTGGAAGGGAGAAGGCGCCCATTACCTATCAGTGGTTGCCTCCTCAAACCCCACCAAGGTGGGGGAACCTGACTTCACAGGTAAGTACAGGTAAGTAGTCATTTTGCATTCGTGTATTATATCATTTGCATATATATATATATATGCTGGGGTGGCATTACCACCCCAATTTTTGTTACTGATACTTCTATCGAGATTGAGCAGGTCAACAAGTTTTTGCCAGAGATGCCGAGGTTCTCATGCGCTCTACGGTGAGCACATGTTCCCGAGTTGGAGCCAGATGTTATCCCCCACTTTCAAGGATAACTAGGAGATCATGTCTCGAGGCCCATAGGTCCTAGACATAGAGTACCGAGAGCAGGATTGACTTCAGCATGGCCCTGGAGGGCCCACCTTTTCTCTCTTCCAGCATCCTTATCCTATCAGTAGGAGCAGCCTCCACCACCGTTGGCTTGGTTTTGTGTCAGAGAGGGTTCTTGCTTCATGAGGTAATTAGTTCAGGTATCATGGTATGTGTCACTTTGATCATCAAAACCGTTGAATGTATGCATCTGATTCCTTTTATTTCTAACGATTGCTGGGACCTTACACTTGCCCACTTGACCATGTTTTGGGGATTGATAGGATGTCCTAGTAAGCATGTGTCTGTTGATTTTGGTTAGCCACTGGGGGTTGTCTTTGAAAAGCCATTGTCCGCTCCCTTCACAGTTTCACTTTTCCATCTTGTTTCTCGCTCACCTGTCCCATTCCACTTGTCCGGGCACTGGGTTGACCTTTTTCTAGGGTTGCACCTTATCTAGTGGGAAGAAGGGGCTAAAGGCCCAGAAGGTAAAAGCAAGCTGGTAAAAGATAAAAGCCTAAGAATAAAACCTCGAGATGCTTCGCCAAGGGATCCCCGAGAAAGCAATAAAGGGCTTCTCAACAAGAAACAAGAGGGACCCTAACAAATAATAAAACAAGACCTAACCAGAGGATAGGGGGTCTCATCACGAGCCAACCTATTAGGTCCATGGGTACCTAGTAGTATGCCATTGCCATCAGTTGGTTACCACGCCAGGGCAGTGACCTTTGGTTGCATGACCAAGGGAAAGGGGGTCTCATCACGAGCCAACCTTCTCATTTCTGTGAACGTACTTGTGGGTAACGCTGTCACCACTGGTCCCCATGCCAAGGCAGTGTCCCCTGATTATCTCTTGAGCAAAAAAGAAAGAAGAAGCAATAAAAAATGAAATAACAAAAAAGAATAAAAGGCATGAATGGGCTTGGAAAGAATTGCATCCATGACATGTACAACTCGCCTTCTACAAAGGCACCCATAGGTAACTTCTTGCATCCTTGGCCTTCATTACACCCACCTGCTTAGACATCCCTTGACCACTTCATCCACTTACATGGCTTGGAAGGGGTCTCTTCCGGGAACTTCCCTTATTCAGTGGACACTAGCCCAATAGGATGCCTTGCCCTTTTTCGAGACTTGTATAGTAGGTTTGTGTAACGTCTTTGAGCTATTGATTGATCTATTAGGGGTTTTATGCATGTGTTTATTAATATTGATTATGAAATGTGATTGACATTGCTATGATCCCTGTGATTGATGAGCCCATGGAGGGCGTAGCTTTTGATGTGCAAGACCATACCCGACGGACAGGTACCATCTTGGACTGGTACACATGGGGAGATGATCAGTTCGGACCTCCATGGGGCTGAAGAGCCCATCAGGTGGATGCTGAGACCCCATCAGGGGGCAGATACAGGATAGAGATGGATCTAGAGCTTTGCATCAGAGGAGAAGAGGGCGTTCCACTAGAGGCACCCTGACAGAGCTTGACCTAGGGGGGATGATCCTTTCTCAGTGGAACGTTGGTCTTGGAAGGCCTAGGACGTCACCACCTTGACCATGATGTCACCCAATATCATGGACGTTTTGGGAGGCAGATTAGGCAGCCGTGGCATGTGTGGCAAGTTGGAGAAGCCCAAGGAGGGCTAACGTTTTGCTCCAGGATGCCCCATCTGTCCAAAAAGGGGCTAACGTCTCCCTTGAAGGGGCTTTTACTCTCTTTTAAGCTTGATTTAGGATTTAATTTGACAATTTAATGTCAAAGAGTATGATTTTGGTATTTTGGCCTTGTCGGCCTTTTACATGACCTAAAAAGTAAAATTAGGTCATGATATTGTATAAATGGAGGATTTTCTCCTTCATTTTTTGATCATCACTCATTGACTCCATAAGGAAATTTAAAATTTGCGCCCTCTCTTGGGTATTTGGCTGATTTAGTGAGGCGTACTTGTTGAAGGAAGACATTTTTGGCATTTTATGGTGTTTCTCTTGAAGGAAGGTGTTACAACTAGGGTTTGCATGGTCATTTCTTGGTGAATTGTAAGTATTTTTCTGCAAAACTTCTTGAATGAATGGTTGTAGTTTAATTTCTTGCATATGTTTATGAATTTTGCTGAATCAAAACCCTAGGTGACAAGTACGCAAGTAGGTCCTTATCTCATGTCCCCTGATAGAGAAATTTTCAGCCATTGAAGGAGAGAGCCTAACCTTTGCTACACTCTTTTCCCTTTCTTCTTCTATTGCTAGCCGTACTATCTGGAACAAAGAAGAGCGAGACGTCCCTGGCCTAGGTCTACTACACTAGGGCCGTACTCTTTCTAGGGTTTGTTGAAAAGCCTTGCTGTAGCAACACCTTGTCTCATCAAACCCTCTTGTTTTTGTTATATACTTTATTTTGAGCTAGGGGTTTTGCTAGGAAGGAGGAGAGAGCACGAGGCCTTGCTGTAGCAACACCGGATTGAGCCTCTCTCCTCTAAGGTTTTGATTTTGAGGCCTTGCTTTTGCAACACCTCAAAACTCTTCCCTCTAGTCCTTAAAATCTTTGCCTCCTTCAACTCTTGCGTTCTTCACTTTTGACTCCATTAAACCCTAAAGGCACCGATCTAAAGTCCTCCAACGTTGAAGTGAAACTTGACTACAACACTCTCAAAATCTTTGAATTTAAAACCCTAACTACACTAACCCTAACCTTAACTAACTTACTAACCCTAAGTGCTGCCGTCATCCTTGGTTATTACATCTTTAGTGCAACAACGTTTTGTCTTAAGAGCAATTGAATGGTGGTTTAGGCATTAATTGAATAAGGTGTTGATTGGTTACATTGAATGCCACATTGTTGCAATATTTATTGATGAAGTGTTATAATTTTTCATTGCTATTGATAAACATTGACTTCGTCAACATTTATTGCTAATTGCTTATATGTTATTCAGATAGTCATCTATTATATGAAGTACTAACTCCATTGAGATATAGCTTGCATATATTAGTTTGTTGTTGCTTTGTTCCAGGCAGGTATACTTTCTTTTGGGGGTTTACTTTGGCCTTTGGCCGGACTATCTGTTTGGTTGGTGACTTGTGAGGAGGAAACTTATCCTTGTCTTTTTATCCTCTTGCCTCCTCAAAACCCCAGGTCACCGAGGACGTCTCCCCTGGGCCTCACCTCCCTAAATAGAAAGAATCTTCCCATCGTGGTGACATTGGGTGGGATAGGTTCCTGTTTCGCCAGTTTGACCTACAAAGCTCAAGCCTTCTATCCTTGCTACAAACTGCGCGATAACAGGGTCTATTGCTTGCCCTAGAGTTCCCCTGTGCTGCATGTGGGGCTTGTGTACCCGGGGTGCCCACTATAGCCAATCTATCAACCATCTGGGCCAAAGACTAAGTCATGGCCTGCTGACTGACTACCACATTGTTGAGTACCTGCATGAAGGCTGCCTCTAGTTCCAACTTACCACTGCCCTCTGGTCTCTCATATCTGTCTCCTAACATCCTCTTTGCCCTATGCTCAGCCTCACACTCTACCCTTCTCTCTACTTCCCTGTGTGCCTCTTCCTCTTCCTCTGAGATGGGAGGATAAGGGGGAAAATCAGGTCTAGGTCTTCTCTCCTTCCGTCTGTTGTAAGTGACATATTTGTCATCTATGTGTTCACGACCCTCTAGGTCCTCTGCTGCACTCATCGTCTTTATTCACAGGCTGGCAGGACTAAAGCTTTGATACCACTGTAATATCCTAGATTCGGCTAGTCTAGGAATTTCTTGTAATATGAGTGTATGATTAATGATTTACAACATATAAATGAGCATACAAATAACAATTACGATAAAAGACTGCAAAGCTTATATTATGATATCTCTACGGAGTACAAATGTCGAATGCGGATGAATAAAGTGAATCACTCGGCTAGATCATTGACAAAAGGATCTTAGATGGAATATAATAAGCAAACTAAATGGTAATACGCGATAATAGATGAACACTACGAGATCGATGGATGATCTGGAGCTATGGCAACTCACACGGTAATTGCTGCAAGTTCGAAAAGTTTTCCCTGGTGGCTAGATCTCTCGGATTGGTCTGGAAACTATCCCAAACAATGTGCCCTGTTGTCCCTCTCAGTCCAGGTAACTGACCGACCCCTCTGCTGGTGTGTCTGGAGTCCGGATGGATCCCCCTGGGGGAATGTGCCCCTCTTCTACTGGAAAACTGCACCCTAGTGATTCTGTCGTCGGATTCGGCTGATATGTGTCTTAAACTGATCACCCTGGCCTACTATGAAATGGGTCAAAAGGGTTTCCCTAGATCTGATCTGATGATTGCTCGGGAACCCTGAATGTGTCCTCCCCAAGTGCTGCACTCCCAATGTTTGGAAAACGTGTCCAATATGATTGCTCCATTAGAATCTGACAAGAAATGAGGCAAAAGATGTGACTGGCCTTCCTCTCAACTGGGTCGGAGGGAAATCTATGAACTCTCCCTGAATTGGACAAGTCCATCCACTAAATCTCCTTAGAAGTTGTGCCCTCTCCCTGAACAAGTGCGCCCCTTCTGTTGAATCCTGTAGAACTACTACTGAAGACTGATGGAAGACCTGTGTGACCTCCCCAGTGACTAGGGTGTGTCTCTCAACCCTGAAATCAACTACTGGTGTATTCCTCCTGGAATCCATTGAACTGTCTCTCCTGAGATGCGCCTCTGTCCTCAATGACAAGTCAAAATTTGCATAATGATGAATCAGGTCGCTTAACCTTCTCTTATAGCTGCCTGAAACCCTAATTCGCTGTTGAATCTATTTTTAGCTCGTCTGTTTTATTTTTAGCTCAAGTTGGCTTAAAAGTGCTTTTAGCTCAATGCCACTTTCAAATTATAACACCCTTGGCTGGAATGACCTCTAGTAACCCTGTTTACCCCTTCCTGGCCCTGGCTATATTCTAACGGGGCTGTTTAGACCATTAAGCCTCCTCTCTAGAGCTCCTATTTGGAAAGGGACATTACAACGGTGTAAGCCCTTTTACTTCCCAAGGCAAGTTTCTCTAGCTAGGGTTTAAGCTAAGAGGGTGTATGCCCTTATACTTCTCTTGGCAAACCCTTGTTTATCCAATGAGATGAAGCATAGAGTGATGAAGACTATGGTGGGGGTGTATGCCCTTATACTTCCCACCTAGCTCCTAGCACAATAACCTTGACTTGAAACAAATGATAGCATGAGAGTAAAAATTATACCAAATCAAGGAAAAATGCCAAGATAATCCACCGCAATAGCAAGAGATAAGCCTTCCAAGGCTAGCGCATCACTCCCATCAACCATAACATCAAGAGATAACCATAAACATGAGCTAAAAGTGACAATCTTGCCAAAGATAGCGAAAATTTCAGACCAATACTTCTCGCAATGAGGGAGAGTTATGTTAAAATGAGATCTTATGATCTCTTATTTATACAAATGTCACTAACGTGACTTGTCCACAAATTAAGGGGTAAATCACAAGATTAGGGGTCAACAACCCTAATCTTGCCCCCTTAACAAAGTAATATTAAACAATTCATTTAAAATTTCACTTTTTGCAAAAATAAAACCCTAATATTACATGGACATCTCCCCTTTAGGAGAAGTTTTTCCAGTTTGAAGAAGTCGTTGGTGTTGGAGAAGCATGGGTAGGCCTCCAAAGGCCACATGCCAAGATAATCCACCGCAATAGCAAGCGATAAGCCTTCCAAGGCTAGCGCATCACTCCCATCAACCATAACATCAAGAGATAACCATAAACATGAGCTAAAAGAGACAATCTTGCCAAAGATAGCGAAAATTTCAGACCAATACTTCTCGCAATGAGGGAGAGTTATGTTAAAATGAGATCTTTGTTGAAATAATGTAACTGCGAAGAGCATTCTTATTATTATT
>ML851968.1:12878-30830 GCA_009831015.1 Picea engelmannii
ATAAAGAGGGAGGGAGGGAGAGGAAGAGAGGGAGAGAGAGATAGGGGATGGAGGGAGGGAAATAAGAGGAATAATATAGAGATAGAGAGAGAGACAGACAGAGTGAGAATGGGAGAGGGAGAGGGAGAGAGTGTTAGAGGGATGGATGGATATAAAGGGAGAGGGGAAGGGAAGAAAGAGAGATATGGTGCAGACGTCACTAGGACACATCCACGATCACCATGAACATATCTGACTTTGGTCGAAGAGCGTAAATGGTCCTCTAATTCCCTGTCAGGAATTCTTTACCCACAACAACTCTCCACCGATCTCCCTTACCAGTCGGGAAATCGGAATTCACGATTTCGTGAATTCTGAAGTCACACGCCTTATGCCTTACGTTTCCCCGAATCCCGATACGTGTCAATCGCTGACTTTCTCCCCCCCTTTCTGTCGAAACTTCCTCTATCGGGAAATTGTTACCTACGATGTCAACAATTTTGAATTCCAAAGCTCCGAACCCCGACGAGATGATACCCCGACACACATGTGGATTTGACCTCTCCACCTTTTGCCCTTCTATCGGAAATTAGGAACTCGCGAGATCGCGAGTCCTGATGTCGATGGACTCGGGACTTGCTTTTCCCTGATTCCCGATATGATGCCACCTGTACTCCACCAACACCTCTGGTCCCACACTGCCACGTCACTGTCGGGATATCGTGGATCGCGAATCCAATAGGTAAGTGTTCTCAGTCATTGAGAACCCCGATTCTCTGATCCCTAACTCCTTGGGATCTCCTGATAGGCGTCTCACCTGATCGATGGTTCCAAACCTATCAGGATATCGCTTCTCGCAGTATCATGATATTTTCTATGCCAGCTTGGGTCTTCAACTCACGATTACTGGATACACGAGGTCACGTGCAGATACAACGCCCCCCTTTTTCTCGGATCAGCGGTTCTACTCGCATCGGAAATTCGTTAATCATGATTTCAGTAGGCACAAAACTCCTGTCTTTGCAAACCCTGATTCCCCGATGAGCCAAATCCTGATGGCTCTTGGGCTCCTCCTCAACACGCTTAAGTTTAACCCATGTGCATCTCCTCAAGATCTAATGGTTAGCAGGATTTTGCTAGGCTCCTCTGCGAACCCTGGCCGTCGATTCCTCCCCTTCAAGGACTCCTCCTGATCTAAATCTCCTTCCTGCTCTAAATTTCTTCGACTCATCTCCTGATTTCTCCTCCACGGTATCATGATGCAGGAGCATCCGCACCTTGTCACGAGAGGCTGCATATAGAGAAAGGAAAAGGCCGTAGGATGACGCCAGCATCACGGTTTTAACCATTTTTATGAGCGCCATCGTTTAAATGAAAACATCTATATTTAGGCGTACTTGTATGCTGAAATAGACCGCGAGCAGATAAGCTCTCGTCCTCGTACAACAGAGGCACTTATTAGATTTAATGCAGAAAGATTAGATTTAGTGCAGATAGATAGGACCATTAAGTTTAGATTTGACATTTTTATCTTTTGAGAGGGAAAACGGGATAAAGACACCCTCCTTTGTATTATTGAGATAGATTGGAACTAGGGAGAGGGTATCAGCATTAGTATTAAGGAGAAGGAAGGAGAACAGACAGAGAGCTGGTGGAGAATCCCTATGTACCGATATCGAATTAATAGAGGAATTTGATTCAATTTCATGGCGGTGATTATTCTCTGTATATTGTTAACCTTATGTTGTTGTATGCTAGCTTCTTGTTATGCTTTCATTATATATGCTGCGTATGTGATCTCATGGCAGATGAGAAATCTGGCAGAAAGGAGAGAATAAATTTCATTTACTCCACTGATTGAACTAGGAGATTCCTGTGTAGAGTGCAGTTGAATTCCTCCGCATAGAGTGCATAGAGAAGGTTCAATAGGAGAACTCTTATTCTCATCAACCTAGAGTGGATAAGTTGAATTTCATCCCAAGGGTGTGATTATCCCGTGTATTTTGCTGGAATTATGTTTTTGCATCTTTGTTTCCGGTTATATTCTTCTTTCGTATGTTGTGTACATGATTATGTGGAAGAATTAGAAGCAGAGTGCTTGAGGGAATGAGTTTCAATTGTTTCTCTGCTTAAGCCAGAAGATCCTTGCATCGAGTGCAGTCGGATACCTCCACACAGAGGGCGTTGAGGAGGCTAAGCAGTTAAAGTGTTGTTCTCTTTAACTCAGAGTCGTTTTGAATTATTCGAGCCGCGCAGGAGAGTGCAGGTCGGATTGGAGTCTCAGAAGAAAGTCTGAAGACAAAGAGGCCAGAGTCCTGTGACAGGGTAGTGAAGAGTCCGAAAGGACTTCAAACCTGGAAAGTGTTGGGAGTTGGGCGCAGGGAGTGTTCGGAAAAAAAAACTCTCAGAGGAGTCAGAGGAGCAACACTCCGAAAGGTTAGCACCTTGTTTTCAGTGGCACTGGACGGAGGTGGCGAAGTGGAGAAGCTCTTCAAGAGGAAGAGAATTGACGACTTGAATCGTCGTGGAGAATCACTGAGATCGCGACCTGACTTGTAGGACATATGCATCGGGAGTTCACGATGTAAGATTTGTGTTTATCACCGGGAAGGTCGCGAGGATGCGAAACACGATGTCCCGGAACGCTTGCATGGTGTACGTCGGGATTTGATGATGTGACAAGTGACCTCGGGATATCAGATCTCAGAGGTTTGGAGGTCTCGAAGTCTGATCCCGGAAGAGGCGAAGTGGGCAGAAACGCGAGATTCCGAGTCCTCGGCACCTCAGCACTTCGGGCCTCGGAGGCAGAGTATTCGGTGGCATCGAGTCGCGAGTCACGATAGCACGAGGTCCCGATACACCGAGACAAGGTCGACGTTGACTAGAAGTATTGGGTCTCGAAACCCGAGAGTCAATTTCCCTATCGCGGAATTCGAGAAGCGCGAGAACCGATCCTTCGTCAGATAAGGAAGGAAGGATCGCCGGAAGTAAATGTGGGTAAAGAACTGCTGAGGGAGTTGGAAGAGCGTCGACTCTCCGGGCCGTGGTGAAAGAGAAGGTCTTGGTGGATGCGAGCGGCCACTGCGAGTGTGGGCTGGCATAAGAGTGGTATCAGAGCTAAGTTGGAATCCTCTTTGTTCAGTTAGCAGAGAGAAGTGACATAATGCTGCCCAGAAGAGAGAGGCAGTCACCTGATCGTGAGGACAGGGATGCCCGAAGAAGGGGTAGACCAGCAGGAAATCCAGCAGGGAATGTAGAAATGGAACATCAGATCCGAGATCTCAGGGCGAGACTCGAAGATATGGAGACTACCCAAAGGCGTGGAGCCGACGCAGGGGAGCTTAGCGATCCTGAGATTAAAGAGGAAGCTGGACACGACCAAGAAGAGGTCACCGCAAAAGATGCCTCGACAGAAAGGTTGATCAAAGCCATTTCAAGGATGAGCTCGAAGACGAAGATGGACATTCCCATTTATGAGGGAAGTCTGAATGCAGAGGAGTTGCTGGAATGGGTCTGAGCACTTGACACATACTTCGATTATGAGGACATCGAAGAGGACAAGAAAGTGAGGCATGTTGTCACGAAGCTGAAAGGACACGCGGCCTTATGGTGGGACGAGCTGCAGACAGACATGCATTCCAAAGGCAAACAGAAGATCAAAAGCTGGGATCGAATGATCGCCAAGTTGAAGGCGAAGTTCATTCCAAGGGATTACCAGATCACTCTGTTCAGGCGCATGCAGAACCTGAGACAAAAGTTGATGACACTGAAGGAATACATCGAGGAATTCTATAGTCTCAACATTCGAGCTGGTCATCGGGAGAGTGATGACAAAAAGGTGGCGAGATATCTGAATGGCCTTAGGTATGATATTCAGGATGAATTGAGCATGCTGAACATCCGCACAGTTGAGGATGCGTACCAGATGGCTCTTAAAGCCGAAGAAAAGCTGAGCCGCAAGCAGAGTCAGCGAGGCTGAGGCAGAAGCCAGCCTAGAGGAAAAGTTTTTGTTCAAGAGTGAGCACAAAATCCCAAGGAGGATTGGAAAAGACCTCAGGGTAGATCTGAGAGAGGTGGAACCTCACAGGCGAGACAGCAAAATGCTGAGCCGAGGAGACAACAAGATGATCAGTAAGGAGGATACGCTGATGCAAATACTTTTCCTCGTACCTGAAGTCGAGGAAGAGGTAGAGGAGGAATTATCACATGTTTCACATGTGGTAAAGACGGTCATAAAGCCGTGGACTGTCCAGAGAGGAAGATGGAAGGAGGTAAAGATCACATCATTGAGGCGCAGCAGAAGTGTGATGTTGAGGGCGAGGATGCAGACAGCGGAAGATCGCTTGGGATGCACAAGATTCTTTTAACACCTGAGAAAGAGGTAGACAGCTCAGTGCAGTGGAGCAGACTGTTCAGGATGGCTTGCACAGCTAAGGACAGAAAATGTAAAGTCATCATTGACAGCGGAAGCACTGATAATCTCGTTGCAGCTGAGATGGTGGAAAAGCTGGAGCTGGAGACAACTAAGCACCCGAGGCCATATAAGGTTTCGTGGCTACAAAAAGGACACCGGGTAAGTGTCACTAAACAGTGCCTAGTTAAATTTAAAATTGGGAATTATCATGACGAGATTTTGTGCGACGTCATTCCCATGGATGTATGCCACATACTGCTAGGTAGACCATGGTAGTATGATAGAAATGTTGTTCATGATGGGAGGATGAACACATACACCTTAGAAAAGGATGGGAGACTCCATAAGTTTCTTCCGATAAAGGATAAATATAGGGAAGTAAAGTCGGAGGTAAATAATCAAATACTTCTCATGAGTGGGAAAGAGCTCCTCACAGAGCTGGAGAAGGATGAAGATCCACAGTTCTTTGTTGTCAGGAAGCCGAGGGCTATCTTGACAAGCACAAGAGTGGACGACTTGCCAGATGAGCTTCAGCAACTTCTTGGAGAGTTCGCTGATATCATAGTGGACAAACTACCTCGTTCGTTGCCACCGATGAGGAGTGTGAGTCATCATATTGACCTCATACCCAGAGCAAGTTTACCAAACAAGGCAGCGTACAGATTGACACCCCAAGAGAATGAGGAAGTCAAGAGGCAGGTTCAGGATCTGCAGGATAAAGGGCTAGTGAGGGAGAGCCTTAGACCATGTGTTGTTCCGACAGTATTGAGTCTGAAGAAGGATGGAGGTTGGAGGATGTGTACAGATTCTAGGGCGATTAATAAGATCACCATCAAGTACAGGTTTCCACTGCCGAGGATGGACGACTTGATGGATTTCCTGAGCGGGGCAAATTATTTCTTCAAGATTGATCTCAAGAGCGGATACCATCAGATCCGAATGAGAGAGGGAGATGAATGGAAAACAACATTCAAGACAAATGAGGGTTTGTACGAATGGCTGGTTATGCCATTTGGGTTGACAAATGCACCCAGTACTTTTATGAGGTTGATGAATGAAGTCCTGCGGGAATTCATTGGTAAGTTTGTGGTGGTGTACCTAGACGATATACTGATTTTCAGTAAAACTAGGGAAGAGCACTTAAAGCATCTGGCCATTGTGATGAAGAGACTGCAGCAAGAGAAGCTGTTGATCAATTTAAAAAAATGTTCCTTCATGCAGACAGAACTCATATATCTGGGTTTTGTTATTTCGGCGAATGAATTGAAGATGGATCCTGAGAAGGTTGAAGTAATCAGGAATTGGCCATCGCCGAGGAACATTTTTGAGGTACGGAACTTCCATGGTTTGGCAAGCTTCTACAGGAAGTTCATTCGAAACTTTAGTGGAATTAGCGCCGCGATGATGGACACTGTGAAAAAGCGGCATAAGTTTTTTCAGTGGACCACCGAGGATGAAAAGAGCTTCAATCTGTTGAAGCGCAAGATAACTGAGCAGCCAGTATTAGTGTTGCCAGATTTTTGGAAAACCTTCCAGGTGAAGTGCGATGCCAGTGGGTATGCTGTTGGAGGAGTTTTGAGTCAGGATGACAGACCTGTGGCATATTACAGCGAGAAGCTGGATGATACGAAGCTGAAATACTCCACGTACGACAAAGAATTCTATGTCGTCATACATGCGTTGAAGAAGTGGAGGCATTATCTTATACCCAAGGAATTTGTGTTGTACAGTGACAACCATGCATTTCAATTCGTAAGTCAGCAGGAGAAGCTGAACTAGAAGCATGCGAAGTGGGTAGAGTATATGCAGAACTTTACGTTCGTGATCAAGCATATTTCGGGGACTGCAAACAAGGTAGTTGATGCCTTGAGCAGGAAGTGCTTCTTGCTGCAGGAGTTCAAGGTCAAAACCTTAGGTTTTGAAAATTTAAAAGATATGTATGCAAGTGATGTAGACTTTGGCGGGGCATACGAAGCAGCCGAGAATCCGATGCTCAGAGATAGGAGTCCGTGGATGGATTTCTTGATATAGGATGGATTGCTTTTTAAAGGCAACCAATTGTGCATTCCAGATTTCTCTATGAGAGAGAACCTAGTTAAGGAAAAGCACAGTGGAGGCTTAGCAGGTCATTTCGGGCATGAAAAAACATTCGGTAAGCTGAGCGAATCATATTTTTGGCCGGGGATGCGTGCAGACGTGAAGAGGTTTGTTGACAGGTGTAGGATATGTCAACACGTGAAAGGCCGAAAGCAGAACACAGGATTCTATCAGCCATTACCCATACCGGAGAGGCCATGGGAAGCCATTAGTATGGATTTTGTCTTAGGATTACCAAGAACACAGCGAGGCGTAGATTCCATCTTTGTTGTGGTGGACAGGTTCTCGAAGATGGCACATTTTATCCCGTGTCACAAGACGAGCGATGCCACGCACATCGCGAATTTGTTTTTCAAAGAGATCGTACGATTGCATGGATTGCCGAGAAGCATAGTTTCGGATCGGGATACAAAGTTCATAGGTCATTTTTGGAGGACCCTATGGAAGAAGCTGGGGACTGATCTGGCATTCAGCTCAGCATACCATCCGCAGATAGATGGACAGACAGAAGTAGTCAACAGAAGCTTGGGAGATCTGTTGAGGAGTCTAGTGACCGAGCATCACATCAGTTGGGATCAGATCCTACCACAGGCAGAGTTTGCGTACAACGATTCGGTCAACCGGAGTACAGGCAAGAGCCCATTTCAGATTTTGTATGGGACACAGCCGAGAGGAGTGTCTGAGCTCAGGGAGACAGAACAGGCTGAAACTAGCAGCGCGAGAACTGAGGAGTTCGCTGAGGCGATGAAAGAACTTCACACAAAGGTGAAGCAACGATTGCAGAAGTCGAATCAAGAGTATAAACGTAGAGCCGATCAGAGAAGGAGACAGCTTTAGTTTCAAGTTGGAGACATGGTTCTGGCGCACTTGAGGAAAGAAAGGTTCCCAAGGGGAACATATACCAAGCTCAAAATGAAGAAGATCGGGCCATGCAAAATTCTGAGGAAATTTGGCGAGAATGCATATGAGCTTGAGTTGCCCGAGGGCATCGGGATATCTCCGATTTTCAACATTTCGGATTTATACCCCTACAGGGAAGAAAGAACCGACACTGGAACTTTGGAACCAGTGGTTCAGTGGCAGAAGCAATTACCAATTGCGCAGCCACCCCAGATGGAGTGCATATTGGACAAGCGAGTAGGCAAGAAGACCAGGAGGAAGCAATATTTTGAGTACCTGGTGAAGTGGAAAGATCACCCAGTGGAGGACGCCAGCTGGGAAACAGAGGCAGAAATTCAGAAGCATGGACACACTGTGCAGAAGCTCATGGACAGGAGCCCATGAAATCTTTTTGAGCTGAGGAGTATGATGCAGGAGCATCCGCACATTGTCACGAGAGGCTGCATATAGAGAAAGGAAAAGGTCGTAGGATGACGCCAGCATCACGGTTTTAACCATTTTTATGAGCGACACCGTTTAAATGAAAACATCTATATTTAGGCGTACTTGTATGCTGAAATAGACCATGAGCAGATAAGCTCTCGTTCTCGTACAGCAGAGGCACTTATTAGATTTAATGCAGACAGATTAGATTTAGTGCAGATAGATAGGACCATTAAGTTTAGATTTGACATTTTTATCTTTTGAGAGGGAAAACGGGATAAAGACACCCTCCTTTGTATTATTGAGATAGATTGGCACTAGAGAGAGGGTATCAGCATTAGTATTGAGGAGAAGGAAGGAGAATAGACAGAGACATGGTGGAGAATCCCCATGTACCGATATCGAATTAATAGAGGAATTTGATTCAATTTCATGGCGGTGATTATTCTCTGTATACTGTTAACCTTATGCTGTTGTATGCTAGCTTCTTGTTATGCTTTCATTATATATGTTGTGTATGTGATCTCATGGAAGATGAGAAATCTGGGAGAAAGGAGAGAATAAATTTCATTTACTCCACTGATTGAACTAGGAGATTCCTATGTAGAGTGCAGTTGAATTCCTCCGCATAGAGTGCGTAGAGAAGGTTCAATAGGAGAACTCTTATTCTCATCAACCTAGCGTGGATAAGTTGAATTTCATCCCATGGGTGTGATTATCCCGTGTGTGTTGCTGGGATTATGTTTTTGCATCTTTGTTTCTGGTTATATTCTTCTTTCGTATGTTGTGTACGTGATTATGTGGAAGAATTAGAAGCAGAGTGCTTGAGGGAATGAGTTTCAATTGTTTCTCTGCTTAAGCCAGAAGATCCCTGCATCGAGTGCAGTCGGATACCTCCACACAGAGGGCGTTGAGGTGGCTAAGCAGTTAAAGTGTTGTTCTCTTTAACTCAGAGTCGTTTTGAGTTATTCGAGCCGCGCAGGAGAGTGCAGGTCGGATTGGAGTCTCAGAAGCAAGTCTGAAGACAGAGAGGCTGGAGTCCTGTGATAGGGCAGTGCAGAGTCCAGAAGGACTTCAAACCTGGAAAGTGTTGGGAGTTGGGCACAGGGAGTGTTCGAAAAAAAAAACTCTCAGAGGAGTTAGAGGAGAAACACTCCGAAAGGTTAGCACCTTGTTTTCAGTGGCACTGGACGGAGGTGGCGAAGTGGAGAAGCTCTTCAAGAGGAAGAGAATCGATGACTTGAATCGTCGTGGAGAATCACTGAGATCGCAACCTGACTTGTAGGACAGATGCATCGGGAGTTCACGACGTAAGATTCTTGTTTATCACGGGGAAGGTCACGAGAATGCGAAACACGATGTCCCAGAATGCTTGCCTGGTGTACGTCGGGATTTGATGATGTGACAAGTGACCTCGGGATATCGGATCTCGGAGGTTTGGAGGTCTCAAAGTCTGATCCCGAAAGAGACGAAGTGGGCAGAAACGCGAGATTCCGAGTCCTCGGCACCTCGGCACTTCGGGCCTCGGAGGCGGAGTATTCGGTGGCATCGAGTCGTGAGTCGCGATAGCATGAGGTCTGATACACCGAGACAAGGTCGACGTTGACTAGAAGTATTGGGTCTTGGAACCCGAGAGTCAATTCCCCTGTCGCGGAATTCGAGAAGCGCGAGAACTGATCCTTCGTCAGATAAGGAAGGAAGGATCGTCGGAAGTAACTGTGGGTAAAGAACTCCTGAGGGAGTTGGAAGAGCGTCGACTCTCTGGGCCGTGGTGAAAGCGAAGGTCCTGGTGGATGCGAGCGGCCACTGCGAGAGTGGGCTGGCGTCATATCACGAAGGAACTATCCCTCCTAAGCTTGTCAACTCTGATTCCTTCAAAGACTTTGTGCACACTCTTCATGTTCGACCTTCAAAAACTCCCAAAGAGTTGAGTCTTTCAGAATCTTTGCACTTCTGGCAACAACGGTCTCTTCCTTCTTCTGCTCAAATTTACTACTGATAATCCTAATTTCGCATGTGCTCTCTTCACATAGCTCCCAGGAAAACCCTATAACTCTGGTTGAATGAGAATAAGTGTTTAACTATTGAGCCTTCATCAACACACTCTATGTGGATGAATTCAACTGCACTCTATGCAGGAATCTCCTGGCTCAGACAAAGAAACAATTGAAACTTATTCTCTTCTCTCTCTCTCAGACTTTAGTTGAAACCCTGAAATCACCTACACAGCACATTCAAAGCAAATGCATGACCAGAAAGCAAACATTCATGATCACATAAACAACATACACAGAGAAACAACAGAATCCATGAAATTGAATCAAAGACTCTCTTCTATTAATTCAAATCTGTACATGGGTTTCTGCATAAAATTTCTCTACTTGCTCTCTCTTCTGAATGTTTGATTCTGAATAATAATGTTACAATACACAAGTGAGGGTGTCTATATCCATTTTCCCTCTCGAACTCTAAAACTATCTAATCTGGAAATAAAAATCCTATCTACCTGCATTAAATCTATTAATTGCCTCATCTACCTAAGGACGAGAGCTTAAAGGCTCAAGGTATACTATAATATACAAAGGTGCTTTTCATAAATGGTTCATTTATACATTGGTGCATCATCTTGAATGAAGTTTCAAAAAGTTTCGGCTGGCTTTGTCCAGCTGTTCGTTGTCTTTCATGCTGGCTCTCTTGTCTTGGGCGATGCTCCTTGATGAGTTGGTGATGCTCCTGCATCATACTCCTCGGCTTGAAAGATTTCATGGGCTCCTGTCCATGAGCACCTGCACGATCTGTCCATGCTTCTGAATCATTGCTTCTGTCTCCCAACTGGAATCCTCCACTAGATGATTCTTCCATTTGACTAGATACTCAAAATATTGCTTTTGTCTGGTCTTTTTGCTCACCCTTTTTTCAAGTATACACTCCATCTGTGGCCTTTCTGCAGTGGGTATCTTCTTCTGCCATTGGATTTTTGGTTTTTCATCACTCTTAGCTCCTTCTTCCTTAGCCCTGTGTGGGTATAAATCTGAAACATTAAATATCAGAGATATCCTGATGCCATCCGAAAACTCAATTTCATAAGTATTCTCTCCAAATTTCTTCAGGACCTTACATGGCCCAATCTTTTTCATCTTCATCTTGTTATATGTCCCCCTTGGGAATATTTCCTTCCTTAGGTGTGCTAGAAAAATATCCCCAACTTCGAACCGAAGTTGTCTCCGATGTTGATCTTCTCTGTGCTTATATTCTTGATTCGAATTTATCAGTTGCTGCTTCACCCTGCTGTGAAGTTCCTTCATTGCTTCAACGAATTCTTCTTCACTCGCACTGCTAGTCGCATTTTGTTCTGACTCCCTGAGTTCAAAAACTCCCCTCGGTTGTGTCCCATACACAATCTGAAATGGGATTTTTCCTGTACTCTGATTCACTGAATTGTTGTATGAAAACTCCGCCTGTGGCAATATGTTGTCCCAGCTGCTATGGTGCTCTGTCACCAGGCTTCTCAACAAGTATCCAAAGCTCCCGTTGACCACTTCCGTTTTCTCATCCATCTGCAGATGGTAAGCTGAACTAAACGCCAAGTTAGTCCCTAGCTTCTTCCATGGCGTCCTCCAAAAATGACCTATGAATTTCGTATCCCTATCCGAGACTATGCTTCTTGGCAATCCATGAAGTCTAACAATCTCTTTGAAAAACAAGTTTGCGATGTGGGTCGCATCGCTGGTATTTTGGCATGGAATGAAATGTGACATCTTAGAAAACCTATCCACCACCAAAAAGATGGAATCAACCCCTCTCTGCGTCCTCGACAAACCTAATACAAAATCCATGCTGATGGCCTCCCATGGCCTCTCTGGTATGGGCAATGGCTGATAAAAACTTGCATTCTTCCTTCTGCCCTTCGAATGCTGACAAATTCGGCACCTGTCAACAAACCTCTTGACTTCTTCTTGCATGCCTGGCCAAAAATATGATTCTCTCACCTTTGTGAACATTTTGTCGTGGCCAAAATGCCCTGCTAATCCACCGTTGTGCTTCTCCTTTAGCAGCTTCTCCCTCATGGAGCCATTCAGAATGCATAACTGGTTGCCTCTGAACAACAGTCCATTATGAATCATGTAATCCATCCATGGGCTTCTGTCTCTGAGAACTGGATTCTCAGCCGCCTCGTATGCCTCTGCAAAATCTGCATCACCTGCATACATGTCCCTCAGGTTTTCAAAACCCAATGTCTTGACTCGGAACTCTTGCAACAACAAACATTTCCTGCTCAAAGCATCAACCACTTTGTTAGCAGTTCCTGAAATGTGTTTAATTACAAATGTAAAATTCTGCATATACTCTACCCATTTTGCATGTTTTTGGTTTAGCTTCTCCTGCTGAGTTACAAACTGTAATGCATAATTATCACTGTACAATACAAATTCTTTTGGGATCAAGTAATGCCTCCACTTCTTCAGCACTTGTATGATGGCATAAAACTCTTTATCATATGTGGAGTATTTCATCTTTGCGTCATCCAACTTCTCACTGAAATATGCAATGAGTCTGTCCTCCTGTCTTAACACCGATGGCAAAGCCACTTGCATCACATTTCACCTGAAATGTCTTCCGAAAATATGGCAACACCAACACTGGTTTCTCTGTGATCTTTCACTTCAACATATTGAAGCTCTTTTCTACCTCCTCAGTCCAATGAAAAGATTTATGTCTTTTCTTGACTGTGTCCATCATTGCTGCACTGATTCCAGTGAAATTCCTGATGAATTTCCTGTAGAAACATGCCAGTCCATGAAAACTTCTCGCCTCAAAAACATTTCTTGGTGATGGCCAATTCTTGATCACTTCCACTTTACTGGGATCCATTTTCAACTCATTCGCTGAAATAACAAAACCCAAATAAATGAGTTATGTCTTCATGAATGAAGATTTCTTCATGTTTATCAACAGCTTCTCCTGCTGTAGCTTCCTCATCACAATGGCCAAATGCTTCAAATGTTCATCCTTCATCTTATTGAATATCAATATATCATCCAGATATACGATGACGAACTTTCCGATGAATTCCCTCAGGACTTCATTCATCAGCCTCATGAATGTGCTTGGCACGTTTGTCAAGCCAAACGACATGACCAACCATTCATACAAACCTTCATTTGTCTTGAATGTTGTCTTCCATTCATCACCTTCTCTCATGCGAATCTGATGGTATCTACTTTTCAAATCAACTTTTGAAAAGAAATTTTCTCCACTTAAATAGTCCATCAAGTCATCCATTCTTGACAATGGGAACCTATACCTGATGGTGATCTTGTTAATGGCTCTAGAATATATACACATTCTCTAGCCTCAATCCTTCTTTGGACTAAGCACTGTTGGAATGACACACAGACTCAGGCTCTCCCTAACCAATCCTTTGTCCAATAACTCCTCGACCTGCTTCTTGACTTCCTCATTTTCCTGTGGTGTCAATATGTACGCAGCCTTATTCAGCAAACTAGCTCCTGGTATGAGGTCAATGTGATGACTCACACTCCTCATCAGTGGCAACAAACGAGGTAGTTCATCCACTATGATATCAACGAACTCTCCCAGCAGATCCTGAATCTCATATGGTAAATCGTCCACTCTTGTGCTAGTCAGGACAATTCTCGGTTTCCTGACCACAAAGAATTGTGGATCTTCTTTCTTCTCCATCTCTGTGAGAAGCTCCTTCCCACTCATGAGAAGTATGGTATTGCTTACTTCTGGTCTCACCTCCTTATCCTTTATCGGAAGAAACATGTCTGTTCTTCCATCCTTCTCTAAAGTGTATGTGTTCATCCTCCTGTCATGAACCACATTTCAGTCATATTGCCATGGTCTACCCAGTAACAAATGACATACATCCATGGGGATAACATCAAAGAGAATTTTATCATTACATCCTCCTATCTTGATGTCAACCAAACATTGTTTCGTAAGACTTACCTGGTGTCCTTTCTGTAGCCATGAAACCTTGTATGGACTTGGGTGATCATTTTTCTCCAGCTCCAACTTCTCCACCATCTCGGTTGAAACGAGATTATCGGTGCTTCCAATATCCACGATAACCTTGCATTTCTTATCCTTGGTTTTGTAGATTGTCCTGAACAGTCTGGTCCTCTAAGATGAACTTTCCAGCACCTCTTTCTCAGGTGTCAAAAGGATCTTTTGCATCAGAAGTGAGCTTCTGCTTTCTGCACCTTCTGCTTCAGCATCTTGCCTCTGTGCCTCAGCAATGTGAGTTTCTCCTATGTTCTTCTTCTTGTATGGACAGTCAACTTCCTTGTGTCCATTCTTTCCACATGTGAAGCATGTGATCACTCCACCTCGGCCTCTTCCTCTTCCTCTGGTACGAGGAAAAGGTTTTTGCATCAGCATAATCCCCTCTCTGCTCTGTATGTTGTCAATTTGGCTCAGCATATAGTTGTCCTTGCTGTGAGGTTCCACCTCTCTCAATCTTACCTTGAGGTTTCTTCCATTCCTCCTTGGGCTTCTGATATTTCTCTTGGGCAACTGTCTTGCCCCTGGGCTGACTCCTGCCTCGCCCTCTCTGACTTTGCTTATGGCTCAGCTTTTCTTCTACTTTCAATTTTATCTGGTAAGCATCCTCAACTGTTTGGATGGTTGCAAAACATAATTCATCTTGAATTTCATACCTCAGGCCATTCATATACCTGGAAACTTTCTCATCATCGCTCTCCCAATGACCTTCTCTGATATTGAGCTTGTGAAATTCTTCGGTATACTCCTTTACCGTCATCAATTTCTGTCTCAAGTTCTGCATTCGCCTGAACAATGTAATTTGATAATCTCGTGGGATGAATTTTTCCTTCATCTTAGCAATCATTTGATCCCAGCTTTTAATCTTCAGTTTGCCTTTGGAACGTCTATCTTCCTGTAGCTCGTCCCACCACAATGTTGCATGTCCTTTCAACTTCGTGACAGAATTCCTTAGCTTTTTGTCCTCTTCGATATCTTCATAATCGAAGTAGGTGTCAAGAGCTCTGATCCAATCCATAAGCTCTTCTGCATCCAAACTTCCTTCATAAGATGGAATATCCATTTTGGTTTTAGAGCTCATCCGAGCGATAGCCTTAATTAATCGCTTGTTGGCTGCATCTTCAGCTGCAACTTCTCCTTGTGGTTCAACTTCAGCCTCATTGTTGGAATCACTAAGATCCCCTACACCAGCTGTGAATCTCTGAGTTGTTTCCATCTCCTCGAGTCTCACTTTGAGATCTCATATTTGTCTTTCCATCTCTAGATTCCCTGCCGACCTACCTCTTCTTCGCACATCCCTATCCTCTGGATCAGGCGACTGCCTTTCTCTTCTTGGTGGCATGGTGAAATTTCTTCCTCTCTGTCGCAGAAAACAAAGAGTCACTCCTGCTCTAATAGCACTTGGTGCATACATCACCAGGACACGTCCGCGATCACCAGGACCTTCTCTGACTTTGGCCAAAGAGCGTAAATGCTCCTCTAATTCCCTATCGGGAATTCTTTACCCACATCAAGTCTCCACTGATCTCCCTTACCAGTTGGGAAATTGAAATTTTCAATTTCACGAATTCTGAAGTCACACGCCTTATGCCTTATGATTCCCTGAATCCTGATACGGGTCAATCGTTGACTTTCTCCTCCCCCTTCTGTCGGAACTTCCTCTATCAGGAAATCGTTACCTGCGATATCAACAATTTCGAATTCCAGAGCTCCGTAGCCCGATGAGCCGATCTCCCGACATACATGTGGATTTGACCTCTCCACCTTTTGCCCTTCTATCAGAAATTCAGAACTCGCAAGATCACGAGTCTTGATGTCAATGGACTCGGGACTTGCTTTTCCCCGATTACTGATATGATGCCACTTGTACTCCACCAACACCTATGGTCCCACACTGCCACATCACCGTCGGGATATCACGGATCGCGAATCCAACAGGAAAGTGTTCTCATTCGTTGAGAACCCCGATTCTCTGATCCCGGACTCCTCGGGATCTCCTGACATGCATCTCACCCAATCGACGGTTCCGAACCTATCGGGATATCGCTTCTCACGGTATCATGATATTTTCTACGCCATCTTGGATCTTCAACTCACGATTACCCGATATCTGAGGTCACGTGCAGATCCAATGGCCGCCTTTTTCTTGGATCATCGGTTCTGCTCGCATCGAAAATTTGCTAATCGCGATTTCAGTAGGCACAAAACTCCTGTCTTTACAAACCCCAATTCCCCGATGATCCAAATCCTGATGGCTCTTGGGATCCTCCTCAACACGGTTAAGTTTAACACATTTGAATATCCTCAAGATCTAATAGCTAGAGGGATTTCGCTAGGCTCCTCTATGAACCCTGGCCGTCGATTCCTCCCCTTCAAGGACTCCTCCTGATCTAAAGCTCCTTCCTGCTCTAAATTTCTTCAAATCATCTCCTGAGTTCTCCTCCATGATATCACGAAGGAACTATCCCTCCTGAGCTTGTCAACTCTGATTCCTTCAGAGACTTTGTGCACACTCTTTGTGTTCGACCTTCAAAAACTCCCAAAGAGTTGAGTCTTTCAGACTCTGTGCACTTCTGGCAATAGCAGTCTCTGCCTTCTTCTGCTCATATTTACTACTGAGAATCCTAATTTCGGCTGTGCTCTCTTCACACAGCTCCCACGAAAACCCTATAACTCTGGTTGAATGATAATAAGTGTTTAACTATTGAGCCTTCATCAACAAACTCTATGTGGATGAATTCAACTGTACTCTATGCAGGAATCTCCTGGCTCAGACAGAGAAATAATTGAAACTTATTCTCTTCTCTCTCTCTCAGACTTCAGTTGAAACACTGAAATCACCTACACAGCACATTCAAATAAAATGCATGACCAGAAATAAAACATTCATGAGCACATAAACAATATACATAGATAAACAACACCAACCATAAAATTGAATCAAATACTCTCTTCTATTAATTCAAATCTGTACATGGGTTTCTGCATAAAATTTCTCTGCTTGCTCTCTCTTCTGAATGTTTGATTCTGAATAATAATGTTACAATACACAAGTGAGGATGTCTATATCCGTTTTCCCTCTCGACCTCTAAAACTGTCTAATCTGGAAATAAAAATCCTATCTACCTGCATTAAATCTATTAATTACCTCATCTACCTAAGGATGAGAGCTTAAAGGCTCAAGGTCCACTATAATATACAAAGGCACTTTTCATAAATGGTTCATTTATACATTGGCGCATCATCTTGAATGAATTTTCAAAAAGTTTCGGCTAGATTTGTCTAGTTGTTCGTTGTCTTTCATGCTAGCTCACTTGTCTTGGGCGATGCTCCTTGATGAGTTGGCGAAGCTCCTGCATCAAGATACGAGGGAGGGAGAGGGAAAGAGAGATGGTGGGTGAGAGACAGTGAGAGATAAAGAAGGAGGCATATAGAAACAGATAGATTGTTGGAGAAAGAGGTAGGTATATATATATATATATAGAGAGAGAGAGAGGGATACTCAGAGAGAGAGAGAGGAAGGGTGGGAAGGGACATAATGAGGGGGGAGAGAGAGATGGGGGGAAGGAGGGGGGTACAGGTAGGGAGGGATAGAGAGAGAGGGGTAGAGAGAGAGAGAGATGGAGAGAGAGGGAGGGAAAGGAAGGGGAGAGAGAGAGGGAGAGAGAGAGAGGGGGGGTAGGGAGAGGGAAAGGAAGGGAGAGGGACAGGGGCACACAAAGAGTGATAAGGGGAGGGGGAGAAGGAGTTTGAGAGGTGGTCAGTGAGGGTGATAGAGAGAGAGAGAGAGGTGCATGCAAAGAGGCAGAGGGGAATATCGGGGGGGGAGAGAGGGAGGCAGAGAGGGGAACACAAAGAGTGGGAGGGGGAAGGGGAGAGGGAGTGTGAGATGGGGTGGGTGAGGGTGATAGAGAAAGAGAGAGGTGCATAGAGAGAGGGAAAGAGAGATATGGTAGGAGAGAAAGAGGAAGAGATTGATACTTAGAGAGAGAGAGAGACAGAGGGGGCAGGAGAGAGAGAGAGAGAGAGAGATAGAGAGATGAGGGGAGAGTAAGAAAGAGATAGAGATACTGAGAGAGAGAGAGAGAAAGAGATATGGGGGTAGAGTA